>JBBPBX010057476.1:0-22419 GCA_038048925.1 Garcialebias charrua
ACTGTTTTTTTTATTTTTTTTTTAAAGTAATTTTCTACAGCTATGTGGAGACATTACATGCTGCTTGCTCTTCCAAATTGCTTTGGCAATTAGGTGTAATATGTTGTTTTTGTTTGTTCAGAACTGCAAGCTAATGCATGCAAGAAATGGTTATATCCCGCAGTGATCTTTGTCAAGCATTTTACTGCTAAACATTCCAAAAGCAAAGATTTGTTGCAGAGATGTAAAGCCAAGTTGAACCAACAAGAGTATGTTTGATGTCCACATCACATTCCACATACCAGTACGCGGAAGGCTGCTGATGGCGCACAGCAACTTTGCATTTAGTTCAAAAAGTTTTATTAACCACAAATAGAATTGCTAAAATTAGTCAATTAGTAGGGTTTTGAAAAGGGTCTGAGGGAGACAGTTTGTTTCATATTCCATGTGAAGTGCTCCAGACCAACAGCTGAGCTCTGCTCCATTTTTTTTTGGTTTCTTGAAGCTCAATTCATTACTGCAAGCTCGGGTCTTGGTGCAACACGGCTGCTTCATTAGTCATTTATGAATGGTCAGAGGCAGCACAGACTGGCCTTTTCTGCCAGTTCACAGAACTGTTTTGCCAAAATGGAAGCTTGGGTGTGCAGTTTCTGCATCCTGGAGGATTTAAGAGAAAGCCACATGTCTTATAGCAATTAGCACCACAATGGGTGAAAGAAGATAAAAATCCTCTGGCATTTTTGATGTAAAATGAATCTATGTTCCTAAAAAATGTAGGGAGTAAAATACTGAACTTCATGCTCGATAATCCAGGTAAAATTTCAACAATGTTTAGCCAGGTCATCTGGATGGTTTCTTTTTTTGCTGAGACGTTTCGTCCTTCATCCAAAGAACTTCAGTCTGAGGAGCCACCAAAACAAAGTGTGGATGGTGGCTCCTCAGACTGAAGAAGTCCTTTGGATGAAGGACAAAACATCCAAGCCAAAAAAGAACCCGTCCAGATGACCTGACAGAATTTTTTATTTTTTTATTTTTAACCTGGATTATTGAGCATGAACTTTGGTGTTTTGAACCACTTGACTGTCTCAGAGGAGTTGATGGGGGAGAGGGTGGGCCCCGGAGGCCATCTTAACACAAGCAAACTGTTTTTTCCACTTTGCAGTATGCTGTTTGTGGGAATCAGTTTGTTTTGGTGGCTCAGATTGAAGAAGTCCTTTGGATGAAGGACGAAACATTTCAGCCAAAAAAAGAACCCGTCCAGATGACCTGACGGAACATTGTAGGAAGTAAAATAGTTTTTTGGCAAAAGATTAGAAATGTTAGGCAACTCAAACGTAATCGTAAAACTTAAAACTGTGAATGTGTAAAAACCATAAATGATGTTATAATGCCAGTTTACACGTGTAAAGCCCAGCTTTCTAAGTGCTTGTTTTAACTTTGAATGATGCTTTAAATGTAAAATACGTCTGAGCTGTAGAGCTCTAAAGTGGCCTGGGTTTTCTCATGTGTTTTTCATAAATCCCATTGACCTTAATTATTTATTTCTCACATTTTTCGGCACATCTTGGTTGTTCAAAGTACCGCGAGCAAAACTGATCGCACACCATTCCCTATTGAACTGCACATTTGTGTATGATTTTATTTATTTTGAAGCTGTGCTTTAATATGATACAGGACTAGAATTTTTAGAGGATAGTAATAAGGGTGTTATGCAATGGCACCCTTGATAAATACATCGGATTGTACATCGTGTATCCTGCTCTTGATCTTTTTATCTGAATCACTTGTAGGTTACCTGGAAGCAACGTCATATCGGTGAACAGAGCAAAGACAACAAACTAGAACTAATAAAACTCCAACAAATGGTTAAACTCCAGGAGGAGACACTTCTGGAACTAAACAGAAGTCAGGAAACTGCCATCCAGCGGCGCAACTTTCTGTAGGTTTATAGCCGTTTTCATGAATGAATCAGCCTATTTAACCAACAATAATGCCCTTTATTTTGTATTTATTCAGCGGAGTCCAACTCTTGGAACAGGACAAAGTTTTGTTCAGTTACCACGAGCAGATAAACAACCTGGAGGCAGCCGTCACTAGGGGCAAAGCAGCGCTGGAGACCCTGGAAAAGAACATGAGAGAATTACAATTAGAGACTAATGAGGAGAGAAGACAAATAGAGCAGAAGAAGAAGGAGGTGCCTCTGACGAGAAAACTGGAGGAAGAGATCACCGTGCTGCAAATACAGGTAGAAAAAGTTAAACAAAGCACACACTCGAGCAAGGCTTTTAGAGCACAAGCCTTACAATAAACCTTTATTGTTTCTCATAAAGATTAAAATGATTAAAAAGATTAAAATTTAATAGATTGTTTCTCACACTCACTCTTTGCACCACTCCCCTCGGGACGGAGGTTGAGGAGCATCAAATGTAGAACCACTAGACTGAGAAACAGCTTCTACCCTGAGGCTGTCAGACTCATGAATAAATAAATAATAAGAATAAACACTGCAAAATGTCACATCATACTGATACTACTGATCTGTTTCTTGTTGCTGCGTTCATCTGTGACCATCTGCTCATGTTCGTGCTGCTGTTTATAATGATGTTTTTCTACTACATTAGGGCTTAGTGTATTACTAGCTGATGTGATGTCTCTCTTAGTTAATCCTAGATGTTATTATTGTATTTCTCTTGCATTTGTTGTTGGATGTAACTGGGACCCTGTGTACATAATCTCGTTTTCAACACATGTACTACATCAGGGTGTCCGCGGGGTCTTGAAAGTTATTAAAAGTTGATAAATCAATTTTGGGAAAATTAAGGGTCTTGAAAAGTATTAAAAAGTCTTGAAAGCGATTTGATTAGGTATTATTTTTTGCTGTTATTCTAGCTTTAAATAATTTGACTGCAAAAAGTATGTATGACTAATATTTGTTTTCCTCACCGCGGAGGATTCGGAAACTGCTTTGCACAAATTTAGAGTGTCAGGTTACAACAGCCTTTACGGCTAGGCCTATCTTGTGCGCATGCGCGACTGCTTTATCTCCAAGTTGAGTCTGTGTGTTCGAGTAAGTTGCCGCGAGACCGTGAGAACAATGGGTAAATGCAAGTTTTCGGACTCCTGGTTGGAGATGCCTGATTTTCAAGAATGGCTGAGGCCTGTCGCCGAGAATAACCGCAAGGCTTATTGTACATTTTGTAAAAAAAAAGATGAGCGTAGCCTCAATGGTTATAAACGCTGAAGCTGAGTTAGGAGAGCTGAAAAAAAGAGAAAAGTTCTACAAGAGGTGTGCGATTCTCTGCAAAAAGATGCAGATCAGTTGGCAGAGCAGGCAGAGGGAAAGTCAGGTTCTTTAATGGCCCAACTGATCACCAAGTCCAATGTCTTGAGAAGGAGACGTAAAGAAAAACTCAGTGAGCTGGTGCAAACTGAAGAGTTGCTGGAATGCAAAGCAACTGCACTGAGGCACATGTAATGATTACTGTTTATTTCTTATTCGCCATTGTTCAACCAAGTTACTTTAAAATAGCTACGAGTCTTGTTGTAACCTAAGCTATATTTTCTTAAACCTAGTCGTGGTTCAGTTTCTTCTTTTGAACTTTTTTCTTTCCACTGTATCTCAGTTCTGTTGTAGGTTTGAGATTCACGGATTTAATTGAAAACAACAGCAGTTTTGTAAATCAAAGATTTGTTGCTTAATAAAACAAAGTGACGATAAGGTCTTGAATTTATTTTGGAAGGTCTTTAAAAAGTCTTGAAAAGGTATTGAAATTAACTTCATTATTCCTGCATATACCCTGTACATGCGGTGCAAATGACAATAAATTCTCTCTGACTCTGACTCTGACTCTGATAAAGTAAGCTCTTAATTTCTGTGTTGTGTTCATTGCTTTAGCACCACAGCCTCCATCAAGTAGTTTATTGTCTTGAATGAGGGGTGTAGAAAGCTTATCAGCATTATTGTTTTCTACATTTTTTCCTAGAATAGCTACAGCCACTAATTGTTGAAGATTATGCCCGCAGAATACTGCCGTCAACATTTCATTATTAAAATGACTGTGAGTGTGTCAGAATGGGGCTCAGCTCCATTTATTCAGAACGCTATTAGTGAGCCAAACCTGTCAATTAGTGTTTCGTGGTGTGATAAAAGTTGCTCTGAAAAGGCTGATTGCATGGAGACTACTTTTTTCCTCCTCGGTGCACTTTTAGCAAATGATGGGTTTTTGTTTACCCATTCATGTCTGAATGTCAGAGACGCTGTGTTTACAGCTATCATCAAGCTAGGTGTGTTTGTGTTCCCGTCATTCTGTCCTTCCCCCAAGAAAATGGTTTTATGTCATTCAGCTTTAAGTAAAGAATAGAATTAAAGTAAAAAACTGAATTTTCTGGAAGACAAAAGTTAGAATACAGATGGACAGGGTGCCACTAATAAGAATATCTGTTTTGAAACTTATTCAGAGCTTCATCCCATAATGGCACTTTTGAACAGCTCCAGTAATCGTACTGTGCAGGAAGGCTTCCGTTTCTAGACTTGTGTGAAATATATGTATTTTCTAATCATCACTCGCAGCTGGAGGCAAAAGCCGACAAAAATGTTTTTTTGTCCCATGCTCGGTGTGTATGTACGACAGAGCTTTAGGGCCACGCTGAGAAAAAAAAAAATTAAGCCATAGTATTACGAGCATAAAGTCGTACAAGACTTTTTTGTTTTTTTACAGCTCTCGTTTATTTTATTTTTTCCACGAGTCAGATCTACAACGCGACCTGTCAATCAATCTAGTAGACGTGTCAGCAAATGACCAATCTGAAGCTAAATGCTCTTTACCTGCAGAACTGTGCTGCAGCCCATCAGATCTACCACCTTCCTGTAAGCAGGGTCAAAATTCTGATACTGAATAATCTGATGCTGATGTGCTAACAGATTAACTACCTCCTTATTTTTAAAACCAATACCAAAGTATAACAAGATGCTCAACATTCTTCATTTTACCACAGTTAAAATACTGTAAACCCTGTTTTATCGTGTCAGAGTTCAGATAATATTACGACTCATTTAGCTTCGGATTGGTCATTTGTTGACACGCCTACTGGATTGATTGACAGGTCGCGTAGTGGATCCGATTTTTGGAAGAAAAAATAAAACGAGAGCTGTAAAAAAAAAGTCTCGTACGACTTTATTCTCGTAATTCTACGTGCTTATTCACATAATTTTATGGCTTTTTTTTTATTTTCCTTAGCATGGCCCTAAAGCTCCGTCGTATGTTTGTATGCATATGTAGTGTTACCAAAATATCTCGTAAACCACTGGATGGATTTAAAGCTCCACTGACATGTTCTTTTAACTTTTCAAAAAATGGCACAACATATATAAATATTAAGATAGACCTCTGACCGTTTTTGCTAAAATAATGTTCAATGAATGAAATTTCCTCTCAAAATATTTTAAATTTAGCGCCGTTTTTTTAGACCGTAAATCCGGATTTTCCGGTCACGTGTCAGCAGAACCGATCTGACGTCACGTCCGATACTGAACTCTGCTCAAACCGTACATTGAATGGACAAAAATATAAACGCATCCGTCGAATTTAGCCAATTAAAACTACATTTTAGCGATTTGGCTTCAGTTTGGGGAAAAAAAAGTTATTTTGAGTGATGCACAACGAACGGAAAGGTTTATATTCTCCGTGTTGCTTCTGTAAGAGTTATCACGATAGCTCTGCTGCCATCTGGTGCTCAATGTGAAACCTCCCTTGAAAAAAAAAAGCAAAACGGAGAATATAAACCTTTCCGTTCGTTGTGCATCACTCAAAATAACTTTTTTTTCCCCAAACTGAAGCCAAATCGCTAAAATGTAGTTTTAATTGGCTAAATTCGACGGATGCGTTTATATTTTTGTCCATTCAATGTACGGTTTGAGCAGAGTTCAGTATCGGACGTGACGTCAGATCGGTTCTGCTGACACGTGACCGGAAAATCCGGATTTACGGTCTAAAAAAACGGCGCTAAATTTAAAATATTTTGAGAGGAAATTTCATTCATTGAACATTATTTTAGCAAAAACGGTCAGAGGTCTATCTTAATATTTATATATGTTGTGCCATTTTTTGAAAAGTTAAAAGAACATGTCAGTGGAGCTTTAAAATACACTTTTAGAAAGTAATCACTGGCTTTACAGCTACACAATTGATGAACTTCTGGAGCTAACCCAATTCTAGTGTTATGTTTTTATATGTTTGACCAGACTGTTCCTGTTAACGACATTTAAAACAGATGTGTAGCAGGAAAATAAATAAATAAATAAAGCAAGAGATAAATCCCAGCAACCTCAATCTACGCCACCAGTGGATAGAGAGGCCAAGGCCCACATAAATGAATCACATGTTCACACAGCTTTGCAACTCACAGTGTCAGACTCATATACAGGGATTTTTAACAGGCACGCAAACAACTCACACACATTCATAATAACTTTTCCTGCCAATGGCCGTATCAAGGGATTGGGTGTGTTGCTACTTTGGATTAGTGACTGGTTGAAACTTGCTGTCCACATTGCTCATATGTTAGTCTTGCGCTCTGTTGGATGAAAATAGCACTGGAACAGACATCGCCATGTGCTGCTCTTTTGGAAAACATGTTTTTTTTTTCCTTTTTCCTTCCTATCTGTTTACTCCTTCTGCTAATTAGCTATAACGGACCACGTTGGTGGCATTTTAATTTTACAACCCCAATTCCAAAAAGGTTGGAACATTGTGTAAAATGATATAATTAAAAAAAATGGTATGATTTACAACTCTCATATTCACGTCATTAATTCACAGTGGAACATAGTAAACATACTGAATGTTTAAACTGAGAAATTAAACTACAGTATTTCAACAATAGTCTGTAATCGTCTAGGAACTTAGGCTGGAATTTTTGAAGGGGAATGTCGTCCCGTTATTGTTTGATGTAAGATTCAAGCTGTTCAAAAGACCTAGCTCTTCTTTAATTTTTTTTGTTTTATGATGCACCAAATACGTCCAGTTACTGAACTGGTCTGCAGACTCTTCAACTACAAAGCCCATCATTTGTTATGGGTGCACTATCCAGTTTAGCGTTGTTTTGCTAGAATATGCAAGGTCTGAATGAGAGTACAGTAGTCCCTTGCTGCTTCGTGGTTCAACTTTCGCGGACTCGCTCTTTTGCGGTTTTTCAACGATTGTCAACTTTATTATTACTCACGTGATTGGGACGGTATGTAATAAAAATATAACGAAAAACACTTGCAGGCGCATTCATTTTGTAGTTTTCTTTCGAAAACCCTCCATTGTATCTCAAAAAAAGAACCAGAAGCCAACAGTGCTTCCAGCCACTGCTTTCTGATGAAATGGAGGGAAAGTTTTGATCCAGTCCAAACTTGACTAAAAGGTTTGGCCCTTATTCATAGTGACTTTGGCGCTCAACGGCTGCAGGAGCCATTCAGAACTGGACCGAGGCTACTTCCAACTTCATCGGTCAATGAAGCCTCTCGAGCGTGGAGGAGTTGCTTGGAGGTCCAGTGTCTTCTCCAGAGCTCCCCCATACTTTTTTCATCCAGATTCCTCTGGATTATTTGGATTCAATCGGAACCATTTTGTGGTTTTGTGCCGGCTCTCCGAAGGTCCGGCTCTCTTCAAAGCATCTGCTGCTCAATGGCTGCAGAGAGCCGATCAGAACCAGACCAGAACTGAACCAAGTCTTGTGAGTACCCATATAAAATTTTGCGGTAGCTACTGTGCAGTACATATACGTATGTTATTAAAATTATGTAGGTTTAAGAGTTTAGAAGATATATATATATATATATATAAATACTAAATTAAATATAGTGTTTCTATTTTGCGGTTTTCCACTTATTGCAGAGGTGTCCGAAACATAACCCACGCGATAATCGAGGGACTATTGTATATGATGTTTTAAAATCTGTACCTTTCTGCATTGATGGTGCTTTTCCTAATGTGCAAGCTGCCTGTGTCATATGCACTAATACACTAATCAGCTTTGGTCCAGAGAATACGGCAGAGTTTCTGGTTGATGCTCACATTTGACTTCCTTTATGCATGAAGAAATTTTACCCAGTGATCTGTGTTTACAGATAATGACTTGTGGAAGTGTTTCTGAGCCAATGCAGTGAGGTCCAGAACAGAATCAGACCTGTTTAGTGAAGATCACGGGCATCCAATGACTGTCAGATATCTTGAAATATTTTAATATTGTGAACTGTAATTGATTGTAAATTAGAGGACACTACAATATTTTGTTGAGGAACAGTTTTCTGAAATCGTTTCACCTTTTTTCCCCCCTGCAATTTCTGCACAAGTGAACCTCTGCCCATCGATACATCTAAGAAACTCAGCCTCTCTAAAATACTCTTTTTATACCTGTTTCTATTACATTTACACCTTTTGTTTCCGCTGTCCCAACTTTTTTGAGATTTGTTGCTGCCATACAGTTGCATTTCTTTTTTTTTTATGTCTAAAATGATCCCATTTCTTAGTTTAAACGTGATTTGTTTTCCATGTTCAATTGTTAAATAAGTTATGGGTTTGTGAGATTTGCAAAACGTTGAGTTCTGTTTTAATTTACATTTTACGCAGCATCCCAACTTTTTCCGGAAATGAGTTTGTACTTATTTTCTGTTTGGTGTCACAATGTGTATCTTTACTGTCATGTTCCTTGAGTTTTCTTTTAGTCTCTGTTCTTCTTGTGATTTGCAGTTTGTATTTTTGTTTCCTTGTGTTTGGATTTCAGCCCCCTGTGTTCCCTGTCTTTCTTTCCTTTCACCCTCAGTCAGCCGCACCGGTTTCAATTAGTTATCACTCACACCAGTTATTAATTATCAATCGCTCAGGTGCTGGCACTTTCCACTCTTCCTCAGGCTCTATTTATACTTCTGATCACCATTTCCTCATCGGCCCATTGTTTTGGTTCCCTACCAAATGTCTTGGTCATCCCTGTGCTCCTTGTGTTTCTGCGCTTCTCAGTGTATTTTCTGCCACATCAGCCTTTTGTTGTCTTTTTGTTAAAACTAATGTTTTATTTTATGTCAAGCGCCTCTCATCTGCCTGCATTTGAGTACAAACATCACCGACTGTGATGTTTGGCTTGTCAGTTGTCCTTTAGTCCAATGATCTCAATGAATTGGCATGATTGAAGCCTTTTCATTCAACATTTCTCAAACTTTCAGGAAAATACTGTTCCATCCTTGCATTAGTTTTTTATCATCATTCATAGATCTATCACCTTTTTATCATCATTCATAGATCTATCACCTTGTTCAATTTTTCTGCCTTTTTTCAGTGTTTAAATAGCAAATCATTTTTTAAAACCTCAGTTTTCTTCTGTACTGCATTCCAGCTCCGTCGAGTGCAGATAAAATGAATCATGGATTTCTCTCCTTTTGCGGGAAGCTTGCCAACTCTATTCAGTCTCGATGTGAATTCAATCTCAATGCGAATTCAATCTCCATGCAACTGCGTTTCTGTCGATTTATCATATATATTGTCTGTTTGTATTCATCTGCGACCAGTTTATCTGTTCATTGCAGATGGAACCCCCCCTCCCTTTGATGGGAAATTTTGACAAAGATAGATTGAGCCATCTGTTATATTATTGAAGTTCAATACACTTGGAGGCTTTCATTACTCTGAGGAATTTTAATTGCTGCAAAATAAACAAGAGGTTCGTGTCCGATTCTGAAGGCTGGCACGTCGACATTTCATACAGGTGCACGTGCATATAGATGTCTGCAGTCTCGATGAAAACTAAATTTTGTTGAGCTGTCGTCTAAACACTTATTACAGTACACTTCTGTGACAAAAAGTTGACATCACAAGCATATACAGAAACACAAAATGTTCATTAATAGAGAGAGATTAAGAAAAGGTGGTGCTGCTGACAGTCTGTAATGTTCCTATGGTGGTGGGCCACGCTTTCCCTCTCTTGAAACTTACAACCATGGAGAAAACTTTTGAATTGCGACTTTACACTCAGAGTGGGAGCATCTGAAAGTGATCGTTCATATCTTTTGAAGTCAGTGGAAAAAATATGAGCTTAGATAGCGTTTTGAATAGTCTCCATTTAGAGAAATACAATTTAATTCTAACCTAAATGCTAAGCAAACAGCTAATCTGAGTGGAGCCAACATCAAAGTCGATTGACATCTTAAAACAACTCCATCCATCCATTATCTTTTACCTGCTTCTTCCATTTTGGGTCACGGGGATCGCCAGTGCCCATGTCCAGCGACCACTGTGCGAGGGGCTGGGTGCACCCTGGACATGTCGCAAATCCATCACGGGGCCACATCGCCTCAACCATAGCAATGAAACGAGGAATGGAGGAGACACGGGAAAGGGGGAACTTGTGCCCCTCCCTGGGGGCACAACAAAGTATTCGCAGCCACTCGATATCAGTGTGAATCGTGTATCCAAGTGACACTCGAAGTTCGGTGGGAGGCTTGGATGACTGTCTTAGCATATCTGTTCATATGTAGTTAGTATTTATATCCCATTGAGGCCTATGAAAACTTCAGTTCAGCTCCCTTACTCATGTTTTTAGTCATTAACATTTCACAACCTTGTATACTATGCAGTACTCTGCTGACCTTTCTTCTTTACTAATCTGTCTTTTTCTACTTTATCTATATTTATTATGAGGCTTTTTACAACCTAATCTTGGGATGTGGTATATAAATAAGGTCATTATTCATTTTTACGATAACGCCGCTGAACAGCACATCTATTGTGTGGCTTTTTAAGCCAGCTTGTTAACTACCCACTGAGCTGAAATTATGCAAATAAAATGCAAATTTGAAGGCCACATGGAAGCTGTCATATCTACAGTGTTTTACAGCAGTCATGAAACAAAAAAAACGTAACGCCTGTGATTTGTTAATGTCAGATGAGGAAAACAAAGAGGCAGGCAGGCAGAACAGAGACACTGACGCAGAGACAAATGAACACAAAGAGACAAACGTTGATGGATGGGGTGGGTATGAAACGCTATAAGGGAAGAGCAAAGAAATAATTGATTGAAGAGAAGAGGAGGTTGACTGAGATGCTGTCCATCATGGAGTGTTTAAGTGAGTGGTTACGGGTGAGCACAGATCAGTCGGACATAAAAGACAGGAGTGGCCATATCCTTGTCTTTTTCTGACATTTGATGAACTCGAGAAGTTCATTAAAATTAAACCTCTGAAACAGTGAAATAAAGGCTTAATATTCTTTGAAGGATCTTCCGCTGTTTCCCATTAGGCTAAGATCATCTTGTGTTGAGAAATGATGGAGTGGCAGTCATTTTGGTCAAACCTTGAAAATTACATCACCCTCAATTTCATGGAAAATCACAAAATGTCACAGCTACTACCATATCTACACCTCCAGATGCAGGAGGAGGGCCACCTGCATCATGAAGGACCCCACTTACCCAGCACGCACACTTTTTGCCCCGTTCCCCTCAGGAAGGAGGTTAAGGAGCATTAAGTGTAGAACCACTAGACCAGGGGTCTGCAACCTTTACAATCAAAAGAGCCATTTCTGCCCTTTCGTTCAATTAAACGTGTCAAGAGCCGCAATACCTGCTACAACTGTCATCATCAACTGGTGGCCCGTGGGCCATTTTAAGTTTGCTAGAGGGGCTTTTCAGGCCAGTAGGTGTGAAATTATAAAACTAAAACCAATGATTGTTAACATTTATTGATGTTTTTACATTTTAAGACAAAAGAAAATATTGAATTCCATCCATCTTCCATTCATCTGTCCAACGTCTTGTATTGTCTTGTATTTTGCCAAAAAGACTAAAACCGTGAACTGTGCAGACAAATGTGGTTTTTATAAAATTGTGGAGTACCTTATTTTTTGGACTATACGGCGCATTTAAAATCCTTTAATTTTCTCAAAAATTGACAGTGAGCCTCATAATCCAGTGAGTCTTCTGTATTAATTCTGGTTGTGCTTACTGACCTTAAACCGATTGTATGTGGTTATTATGAATGAGTTGGATAAAGTTTGGCTTATCTGACTGTTTTGTTTTGATAATGCGCCTTATAATCCGGTGTGCCTTATGTATGAAAGCAGACCCCTTCATTGATATTGAGCCTTATGGAGCCAAGATGGTGTAGTGGCAGGGCTTTTGACTTGGGACCCGAAGGACGCGGGTTCGCGTCCCGGCCACTACACACTTGGGGTGTCTATGAGTGCACATCTAATTCTCCAGCTCCCCGGGCGCTTTCTATGGCTGCTCACTGCACCACCTGGTAGGTGGTTGGGTTAAATGCAGAGACGAATTTCGTCTGTGTATGGGAAACATACGCAGATGACAGGAAAAGACATCATTATTATTATTATTATTATCATCTGGTGCACCTTATAGTTCCAAAAAACATGGTAATTGCGTATCTTGCTTTGAAGAATAAACCATAAAGTTAAAGTGAGTATAATTTACTTTGTGTATTAGTACTAGTATCCACATATTTGCAAAGGAGTTGACAGGAAAACTGTTAAACTAGTCGTTTTTTGTGGGTACAACATCCTATAAAATTCAGTTTTATGTTAGTTTTGGTCAAAGCTTGAAAAAGCCGTTGCAGAGGGACCAAAGAGCCGCATGTGGCTCCAGAGCCACAGGTTGCAGACCCTTGCACTAGACTGAGGAGCAGCTTCTACTCTGAAGCTATTAGACTCCTAAATCCCTTACCAGGATAATCACTGTAAAAAAGAAAGATCACTGTAATGCCACTTTAATTGGTGATATGCGACTTATCTGTGCTGCTGATCTCATGCTGCTGACTATTTCATGCTGCTGTATTCATTCGTACCCATCTGCTCACAAAACTCATGTTCGGGTTGCTGCTGTTACGCTGTATTGTTTTTCTTTATTAGTGTTTAGCGTATATCTTTTAACGTACCGTTTAGCGTTAGTTTAGCATATATCTTAGAGTATATCTTAGGTTCTTATTTACTGTTTCTTCTTACAATTTATATTTTTGCTATTGTTGGATATAACTTGGGACCCTATGTACATAATTCTGTCCCACCTCATGTACCACATGTGGCGAGAACAACAATAAACCTACCATATTCGTCGGTGTATAATACGCTCCGGTGTATAATACGCTTTGTCCAATTTTTGGAAATAATTCATAAAAATCTGTACATAATACGCTTCGGTGTATAATGTGCGCTGCCGTGACGGTCTTTTTTATGGCCACTAGATGGCGCCAAACCCTCCCCGACGCAGACGTAACGCGTCACCGCTGACGTTACGCATCACCGATGAGACAACCCGGAAATGCGGTCCATTGTGCAGCGCGAACTGAATTTCATTAAAATTTAACTACAGAAACGCCTAAAATATATTTGTTAGCTGAATATATATGTTAACGTGTCTCTGTTTAATTTTTGTTAATAAATTATTACAAATCAGCTGAATTTAAAATGTAAACAACACGATGCGCGCACACACACAACAGGCCCACAGGCCCGGTTTGGAGCGAGAGCTGAATTTAATTAAAATTAAACTACCGTACAGAAACACCTAAAAATATATATATTTGTTAGCGGAATATATATGTTAACGTGTCTCGGTTTAATTTTTGTTAATAAATGATTACAAATTAGCTGAATTTTGAACGTAAACAACACGATGCTCGCACCCAGAAACGGTTGGCTGCGCAGCAAGAGCTGAATTTAATTAAAATAAAACTACCGTACAGAAACACCTAAAAATATATATATTTGTTAGCTGACTTTATAGCAAACGGTCTCCTGAGCTTAACTAAATGTGAAATCAGCTGGTCTGAGCTGGATTTTAAAAAATAGTTCGCCGATTTATTTCTTTAAATTTAGCTAAATAAATTTCTTACCTGACTTTATAGCTGATGGGTTCAATGTGAAATCAGCTGGGTTTAAAAATCCGTGGTGTGGTTTATGAGTGGTATCTTGGAAACAAAAACAGCGAACCTCACAGCTAATTGCGGCTACCGGTACATCCAGAGCAAGGAGCGGGCAGCGACAGAGTCAGTCCGACCAGAGGAGGCTTTTTTCGGACACATGAGCTCGAAAATTCTGGAAGTGGCCCTCTTCCTTTTCGCTCTCTGAGTCCTCTGCTGCTGCCCATAGCGCCCATAGCGGCCGAAACTGGTACTGCACCATTTTTGGTACAGTCTGCAGGTAAACAGACTACAGGGCGCATTAGCGCCCATAGCGGCCGAAACTGGTACTGCACCATTTTTGGTACAGTCTGCAGGTAAACAGACTACAGGGCGCATTAGCGCCCATAGCGGCCGAAACTGGTACTGCACCATTTTTGGTCAAAATGAAAAACGGAGATATCAGAACCAAAAATGGGTCTAAAAATATGGGGAAAAAATCCATAGATAATACGCTTCGGTGTATAATACGCAGGATATTCAAATGAGCAATAAAAGAGTGTATTATACACCGACAAATACGGTACTTGAACTTGAAATTTTAGCTCAGCATCTGTACATTTTACTGAGTTGGAGCCATTTTGTGTTTTCTAAAGTCAGCTGGCTGTGATGTCCATCCATACATCCATTATCTTTTACCCACTTCTTCCTTTTCGGGTCACCGGGGTCACTGGTGTTCATATCCAACAGTCACTGTGCAAGAGACTGGAGACATCCTGGACAGGTGGCAAGTCCATCACAGGGCCACATAGAGACAAACGAGACAAACATTCACTCTCTCGCTCACACCTACACTGTAAAAAAATGTCCGTGAATTTAACAGTAAATGTCTGTAAAATGCTGACAGAAATATTTTGTAAATTGAAATACAGGAAAACAATGTTTAAGTAACAGGGGTGTTTTGTAAAATCTAAAACAAATTATTATTGTTATTTTTACATTACCAATATGTTAAAAAGACAACATTTTGTCATCGTAATTACTTATCGCTGTATTTAAAACAAAGAAAAACTGTGATTCTGAAAACAAAATAGTACAATTACATTTACAGCATAATAGTGTTAAATTTATCTTTTTTTCTGTTATTTTTACATTCAAACTTTTAACAATTCCAAGCAGCTCAGACACATCTTTACTATAATGTCAGCAATATATATACAGTATATATATTTAGGGGTTTAGCTTGTTAAATTTTAAAGAAATGCCCGGTTTCCACTCGCTGCTCGTGCAACGCTTGTGACAGCAAAACTACCGTACGGTATTTTTTATTAAACATGTTAAAAAATTTTAAACATGATTTTTTAAATTCAGCTGATTTGACCATTATGTGCATTTACTGTATTAAGGAAAGGTTCAGCTAAGACACATCTTTGCTATAATTTTCAGCAAACAAATAATTGTTTTTAAGTGTTAATCTTGTTAAAGTACTTCCGGGCACGCTCCTGTGGCCATTTGGCAGCCAATCCATTTTTGGCAAAACACCAGCCCACATTTCCGGGTTGTTTGCAGTGATGTTGTTTGTAAAACACCTTGATAGCAGTTTATCGGTTTTAAAGTTGCAGTATGTAGCTTTTTTTATAAACATATTTCTTCTCTCTGTCACTATTTTTTGTCAGAGTGATGTTAAACAGGTAATCTTTGAGAAATACTATATTCCTCTGGCGTCTCCCGGTGGTTAAAATAGCATTTATAAAAACCAGAGCGGGCCGTTTTTGACCAGCCAATAAAAACAGAGTTATTTTCATGAACGAGCTTCCCCCGCCCTCCCCCCGCCTCTCCCAGCTGCTGCGCGCATCCGCGCGCACGTTCCCGTCTCAGTAGCTGTTTCAAAATGGCGGAGGATCAACCGATTACTTTTCCGGGAACAAACGTTCCACTAAAACTTCCAATTCCTCGATTGGCGCAGGTTCGGAAACCCAACACAGGTAAACAGAAGAAGACACAGGAAGAAATCCATGAAAAAAAGAAACAAAGAGATCGCGCAAGGAATCGGATAAACATCGGAGGTGCTTTTCAGAGGTGGCGAGAGCTTCGGGTGCTCAAAGGATTGAAAAGCGATGCAGAGTTAGCAACATTCCTGCTTGACAAGTAAGTGGCTTTGCTTGAATCATTTATTGTTAAAACGAAACAATAAAGGCTCTAATAAATAAACGTCTCAGCAGATGTAACCATTTGCGTAATGTGAATTGATTAGGCAGCACGGTAGAGCTGCTGCCTCTCAGCGAGCAGGTCCACGGTTCAAATCCCGGTCCGGGGGCCTTTCTGTGTGTAGTTTGCATGTTCTCTCCGTGCATGCGTGGGTTTTCTCCGGGTTACTCCCACAGTCCAAAAACATGCATGTTAGGCTGATTGGTGACTCTAAATTGACCCTGGATGTGAGTGAGACAGGTCCCTCTTGTAAATGAGTCCCCGTGGCTCAACGAGGCTAGCCTGTATAAATAAAGGTTGAATGAATGATAAAATAATTAAGTGAAAATCGTGAAATTATTGAACAAAATTGTTTAATTTTTCCACATTCTGTCTGAAAATAATCTTACTATAAATGAAAACATCAGCATGGCATTTTATGAGTATAGTTTGCCTATAATTTTTGAAACAGCCCAGATAAGTAATGTATGGTATGGTGTCTTATAGTTTTGAAGGTGGTGATTTGGCAGTAACCTCTACCCCATCCAAACGTCAGATGACAACTCATCCGTTCCCTGCCCTTTCCAGTATTGGAGGATCATCCTCTGACCAGTAAGGAAATTATATTGAAAGCTTATGTTGGCAAGTACTCTGTGTTTATTTAGCCTCAGCAGAACTCATGGAGATGTTTGGTTTGGTAGATTATTATGTATGAATCATTCAAAAAAAAAAAAAGATAATTTAGAATTATAGTGTATGTTGGAAGAGACACAGAATATGACACGTGACATATAAAAGACTTCATTATGTGAAATATTTTTTTTAGAGTAAATCTGATAATTGTTTGAACTACATTATATTGTTATATGCAGAGATGATGACTTTGGGGAAGGTCACAGAAGCAGTGAATGTGGGGAGACTCCCATTCAGGTTTTGGAAACAAGGTAAGTAATTAGAAACTGTATTTATGTGACGATTATTTCATGGTTTGCACTGCAACTAATATAACTATGATTGTTATATTATTACACAATATGAAAATTTTGATGTTGTATGTTTACTTGTATAATAAAATGTATTTATACTAGAAATTACGGAAGACAGAAACAAAAAGAAAAGTTGTTTAGTTGTTTTTATATAATGTACTGTATTTGTTTATTGTTGTGGCTTTTTTGTGCTGCAATTTTATTCGACATAAAATTAGAATAATGCAGATGCACAATATTGACAATATATGACTTTGATGATTATTATTTTAATTTCTTCTTTTTATAACCGCGTCAAAAAATAAGTACTATTTATAAATTTTAATAATTTTTAACAAGCTGACTTAATTTAAATTATGTTCTGCAGCCATCATGTAAAAGATACACTTGCACTGAATGGACGTATTTTAGTGTGTGTATCAGTATCATTGTTAGTTTGTTTTTTACATTTATATATTTTTGTTTCAGTATGTCTTCGCTAGACATTCAGGACGACATTGATGAAAGTGAGTTCAATCACATTCAAAACACAGTGTAAGTAGTATTTGTCAATATTTACTCTTGAGATTTTACATGTTGAGTGTCACAGACTAATATTCATATCCATTTATATAGTATTGACTGGACTGAAGACAGAACATGGACACCAACCGAGGACACGCAAGACATTTCCACATCAGAGGAAGATGAAACCTTTGAGTTTGACAGTGATGAAGATGACAGTGATGATGATGAAAACATCCCTCCTCTATGTGTTCGGTAAGTTAATAAACATAACTTGTCTTTCATGAAAATTAGCTTCTTTTCTCATTTTTTTTTTTTATTCACTTAGGCCTGGTGAGGCAATTCAGCAGAAGTTGTGCTTAGATTCTCTTCAAGAAATCAGCATGGAAGACACTGTGCTTGACATTGTAGACACAGAGCCAATAGAATCTCAACCAGTGCCAGATGTAATTAAAGTCCAGTGTGAGGATGACATCGTTGAACATCATGCAGCAATCACTTATCACACCTGTTTAAAAAAACTTGCTGAGTATCTGTTACTGCCAATCCCAGTGTGCACTGCGAAAGACCCACTGACATTTGTGGAATGTCTTGCCCCTGCACCATTCCAGATACATATCAAATCCAGAGGAACGGGTGTCATCATGACATGGGTAATTTAATTTACTACTCTGTAATAACTTCATTATCATAACAGTTATAATGTAATTGTAAATGTTTTTATAAATGTGTTTTCCAGATCTGTCGTAACAATCACTGTGTGTGGCAGTGGAACTCCCAGCCTTCTTTCAAGTATGGGATGCAAGCTGGGGACTTCCTTTTGGCATCAAACATAATCCTGTCTGGCAATAATTATAAAAAAGTTGCATTGCTATTCAAGTTTATGAATATGCAAGTAGTGGATCGGTCTACCTTTTTTAAAATACAGGACACATATTGTGTTGATACAATCAAAGAGTTTTGGAACCAAAAACGAGCAGAAGTTGTTTCCAGACTGCAGTCGAAGGAAAATGTTGTAGTACTTGGTGAGTGTAATATTCCATTATAACCAACCAGACAATTTCCACATCTCACATTTTTATTTATTTTGAAAATGTTCCTTTTTATAGCTGATGGGCGTATGGACAGTCCTGGGTTTTGTGCTCAGTACTGCTCCTACACTGTGATGGAGAATGACACCAAAGAAATCCTATCAATAGTCAACATAGACAAGAGAGAGACTCAGAGGAGTTCTGTTATTATGGAGAAGGAAGGCTTCATCCGTAGTTTTGACCAGCTCAAACGTGAGGTTAAACTTGCTGAAGTGTGCACTGATGCACATACACAGATATCAGCTCTCTTCAGTAAGTCAAATACACTTATGCTAGCTAATAATAAGTTGTTTGCATGTCCTGTTAGGGTTTCATCTGACATTGAAACAGCATCACTAATTCTATTTCTCTTTTGCTGATATGCGAAAGACCCCGTCAAAGGAAAATACAAAGACAGTGGTGTTCTTCACACGCTCGACATGTGGCATGGTTCAAAAAACTTGGGAAAGAAAATACATGCAGTAAGTTTCTGTATTTCAAAAATTAAGGCATCAGAAATGTCAATCATTTACAATATTTGACAATATTTTTAAATAGGCTCTTTATTTGTGTTTTTTAGGCCGGGCAGCAAAAGGATTGCTCCATTCTTTTGCAGTGGAACAAGGACATCTGCAATCATTTCTGGTTCTGCTGCAAGACAGCTGAAAACTACAATGACTTCTTTGTGAGTAATACTACTACTCTACTCAACTAAACATCCATCCATCCATCCATTTTCGTCCGCTTATCCGGGGTCGGGTCGCGGGGGTAGCAGCCTAAGTAGGGAGGCCCAGACTTCCCTCTCCCCAGCCACTTGGAGCAGCTCCTCCGGGGGAATCCCAAGGCGTTCCCAGGCCAGCCGAGAAACATAGTCCCTCCAGCGTGTCCTGGGTCTTCCTCTGGGTCTCCTCCCGGTGGGACATGCCCGGAACACCTCACCAGGGAGGCGTCCAGGAGGCATCCTAACCAGATGCCCGAGCCACCTCAACTGGCTCCTCTCGATGTGGAGAAGCAGCGGCTCTACTCCGAGTCCCTCCCGGATGACTGAGCTTCTCACCCTATCTCTAAGGGAGAGTCCAGCCACCCTGCGGAGAAAACTCATTTCAGCCGCTTGTATCCGAGATCTTGTTCTTTCGGTCATAACCCAAAGCTCATGACCATAGATGAGGGTGGGAACGTAGATCGATCGGTAAATTGAGAGCTTTGCCTTTTGACTCAGCTCTCTCTTCACCACGACAGACCGGTACAGCGCCCGCTTCACTGCGGACGCTGCACCTATCCGCCTATCGATCTCACGCTCCAGTTTTCCCTCATTCGTGAACAAGATCCCGAGATACTTAAACTCCTCCACTTGGGGCAGGACCTCCTCCCCGACCCGGAGAGGGCACGCTACCCTTTTCCGGCTCAAGACCATGGCCTCGGATTTGGAGGAACTGATCCTCATCCCGGCCGCATCACACTCGGATGCAAACCGCTCCAGTGAAAGCTGTAGATCACAATCTGATGAAGCCAGTAGGACCACATCTGCAAAAAAACAGAGATGTGATTCTAAGGTCACCAAAAAGGATCCTCTCAACACCTTGCATGCGCGTAGAAATTCTGTCCATAAAAGTTATGAACAGAATCGGTGACAAAGGGCAACCTTGGCGGAGTCCAACTCTCACTGGAAACAAGCCTGACTTACTGCCGGCAATGCGGACCAAGCTCTGACACCGGTCGTACAGGGACCTAACAGCCCATATCAATCAACTAAACATGCTATATGTAATTATTTTGTATACCGGTAATTATTCAGCATTGAGGTGACTTTGACATGTGACATTGACACTATAAACAGATTTCATAAGTATTTATTGGAAACTGTTTTCATTTTTACAATATAGGAAATGTGGATTGGCCTACTTCACCACGTCTCAGGAGAACATGAGTGGACACTTGATGCTTGTCAACACGGTCCCTTAGAGGAGCAGAGAGACAAGGTGTGGATCGAGAAGGGCTCAGTGGCCCATCAGGTTTTATCTGACATCATTCTGAATGAACGCTGGCTGAAGGAGATTCCGAAGTACCTGAAATTTAGGTAGTTATAATGATTTATATTATTCATACAATTTTTATTCAACTATAGCAGTTTGAAAATAATGTTTAAAATCTGTCATTTCTCACTAAATATGCAGGTCAACAGCTGAGCTAGAGTCTTTTCACAATCATATCTTGATGTATGCCAGCAAAAGATTCAGCTTCAGCCCTCCTGTGTATGAAGCAAGAATCTTACTGGCTGGCCTGGATTATAACCATCATGTTCACAGACCAGTCAAGAGAAAGCGCGATGGTTCCATACAGTACGTAATATACGTAACATTTTATGAAAAGTTTAAATTAGCTGAAACGTAAATTTTTGAACACCTTATGTCAACTTATCCAACTTTATTTATATTACTACAAAAAGTTAAATACTAAATGAGTTAGTTTTATTTGTGTAGAATTTCTGTATATACCCTGAAACAACATGCCTCAATTTTTTCTTTAATTTTATAATTATAATTTACTAATTATAATAATACATTATAGTGTGACAGGGCCTTTTGTTATTTACGTTATTTTTTACTCACATTATAACAATTCATTGTATTACAAAAAACAGCAATCAGTCAATTAGTTATAAACTGACTGCAGCTTCATAGAGACATCTGCTGGCTAAATTATTCAACTGCATCTCTAACACACTAAAAGATTATATACCATAATATAAGATATTATATATACCTTATATATCATATAATAATATTTCCAGTATTAATTACAAGAATGGATTTTGACAATTGCCCTTTATGCTATATGAAGATATTTTAATGTTGTGAAATGATAGTGTTGTAGAAACAAAAAGTTACTTCACAAGACATCATAATCAGAGTCTGTTTGGAATGACTGCTACCACCACATCAGTTTTTAGCACAATGTGCAGAAGAATAACTGAGTTATAAAAAAATTGGTGTTTCCTAATGTTGATTAGCTGTTGCGGCCAATTATCAGTCCGATCGACTTCAAAGGTTAATCAGTTGTAGAAGTACACCCAATGATCACTCTCTGAATGTTTTATTAAAATCCAGCAATTCATGAGGTCCTTTGCTAACAGACAGACTGGATTAGCTCCATTAAATAATTCCAAGTTTTTATGCAAAACCCTTGTTGAAATAATTATAATATTTAATTTTTAATATTAATAAACTAAACTGTACAGAAAAATATATTTGTTGAAGATGTAATGATAATAATTAGATTATTGTTACCTTATCTTATCAATGAAGGCATATAGCTATTATGTTATCTTATTTCGTCTGTTTTTATCTTCTGTCTAATATCTACATTCAGATATCACAAACTCTATAATAAGAAGTCTCGGAAGTGGAGTTTGTATTCTGTGAAGCAGGAGAAGGACTACAATTACATTGCAGAACTTCAGAGGGCCATTGTCAGAAAACGGGTGTCATCTGGACATGGGCTGCCTCGCCTTACTACCACGAGAGCCACTGATCCACGTCAGTATGGTGTCCTGTCTGGTGTGCCAGCTCCCACAACTCAAGAGCTTTTGGAGACACAAGTCAGCAGGGGCCAGGGTAAGAAATAGTCGTCACTGCACTTTTTCTTTTTGATTTTTTCAGCCTGGATTATTCTTTTTGTTATATATAACTTTCTCCCTATAGATTAAATAATTTATGAATAATAATGTCTAACACATTCACTTATTTAAGCTCTTTCAACAGGTAAAAAATTACCCCAGTCATAGATGCTCGTGGAGCAATCGTCAGCA
>JBBPBX010057477.1:0-22419 GCA_038048925.1 Garcialebias charrua
ATTATTTTTTATATTGCAGACAATTTCGTTATATTGCCTATCGGCAGATGGTTCGTTGGAGCCATGGCATCCTTGGGCGCCACATACGCAAGCCTCTGCCGTCTTGTGTGGTGAACGCCATCAGAGCAGCCTTCCCAGATGGAGCAGGACACTACAACGGCTTCCAATGGCCTAGTTTGGACTAGCATCCCTCTGAAATTATAAGTTGTACATAATAAAATTGTATGAAAACATTTGAAAGTTGCTTGGCAGTTATTTACATTGTGTCAAACATATAAACATTATATGATGTCATTTGTAATAGACAGCAATTTTTTCAATGATAAATTTTACTTTTCAAACTGTACAGCCTAAAGTGTTACATCAAATGAGTAAGTGGTAAACTACAGTTGAGTAATTACATTTCAGAAGTTTCCTTGACACATGCAAATTGTCCCTGTAAACCAATTCTGTAAATAATGGCCTAAATCTACCTGTGATGAAAACCTTGATTTTCTGACATATTGCCCAACAGCCTCTTGCTTGTCCACTCTGTCCCACACAGCTGCCAGTGGTCCAGGATCAGCTGACCTCTCTGCAGGTATTGCACCGCTCAGCAGTTGAGGGTTCCTGTTATAGGTCTCCTGCAGCTTCCGGAGTAGTGCTGTCGCATAGTCTGTAATCATACAAATTCAATTAGGAGGCAGATATACATAAACAGAAAATCTCCTAACCAGAAATCGTTTTACCATAGGTTGGCTCGTCTTTCACTGGACGCACAGACCATCCACCTTTCTTAAAGCGTGGATAGCACACTGAGTATCTCTCCACACCGTCCTTTGTTCTGGCTATGTCTCTGTTGCCATTGCTGTTGTAATGGAGAGCAGCCAGCAGCAATCTGTAATGAAAAAAAAATATTTTCAACAAATATAAAGTAAAATTGGGCCCCAATTACATTTAAAGAACTACTAAATTTAACTAATGCATAACATGAGAAGTATATTTATAACAACTAAAGAAGAGCTAAATAACATTTACCTTGAATACATGCCCAGATATGAGAACCCTGTATGCTTCGGAGCAAACCTCAGAATGAGAGAGTGGTATGCTTCTAATGAATATGTCTGATGCTGTGGTGACAGTTGTCTGACATCTTTCACAAACATTGGCTGGCATACCACTTGCTCAAGTTTCACTGCTAAAACAGATCCTGTTGGTCACAAAAATGTATGTTGAAATAAACCACATAATTATAATTTGTCCAAGTAAAATATGACAGTAAGTCATACATCCACAGGGTAAGTCCATCAGTTACCTGGAATTAGCCACTCTTTGTTCCGGTCCTCTTCTTCCAGTGGTGGGTGGAGACAAGAGGGAAACTCTTGTGTTTCATGTTCGTGAATATCTTGAACATGGTTCACAAGTGACTTCCACTTTGCCTCCATTACATCTGGGTTTGCATCAGGTGTGGATGCAGCTGTCCAGTACAGATGGTTCACGATGGACTGCTTCCACAGTGCCAGATCCTCACCGTCCCGCTCTTTGATGACAATGTCCAGTTTCTTTGCTAGACCTGGAAAAGTTTAATATAAATTTTGTGTATTCCAAAAAAATTAGTTGGTTAGTAAATTAAAGATTCTGTATTAAGTGCATCTGTAATCATGAAACAAAGTGAAAGATTACTTTTTCCACAGTGCCACACATCATAGAAGTGCTTTGTTCCTTGTGGTGCAAGCTGTTCTCTGACCCACTTTGCAACCTGCCGATTACGGTCTGTGACAAGAACATCAACACTCATCTCGTTATCTGAGAAGAACTTGATGCTTCGCTTCAGGCCTTCAAGCTCACACCAGGTGCTGTTTGGAACCTCTGAGCTCTAAAAAAAAATAAATAAAATGCATCAATACAGACAACACAAAAACAAAACAATTTAAAACAGTTTAAATCAACTTCTACAGATGTTTGGATAAAATCCATAATGGTGAGCATACCTGAACAAGCTGAACATCAAGGACTTTATTTAGTTGTTCCTCTATAAGGGTGTATGAGCCAAATTTTGCACAGTGCCCAGGGCTGTCAGATCTGCAGTCACCAGACAAAACCATTCCGCCACCAAGTTCCTTCAGCTGCTGCATCAAAGCCGACTGTTGTTCCTTCCAAGTTAAAATGATGGACGGAACTGTGTACAACCTTTGGTGCCTAAAATAAGTTCCAGCTGAAATAGACTGTACACCTAAGAGTGACAGCATCCGTAAAGTTTGGGATGCCATACACCCTGTGAAATGAATGGCCCCAGAAAGGAGAAGGTTGCAGGCTGGCATGTTTTTGTGGAGAATAGGCTGATTTCTCCAGGATCTTTTGTGTCCACAAAAATCACATGTCTGAAAGAGATAAACAAAACGTACTAAATAAACCATTAATCAAATAAACAAGAATTATATGTGTAAATTTAAAAATCTAATGATTATTGTATACTGGTAAACACATAAATTATATGACCAACCTGCTGGATTACTATGAAAGTTCCAGATTTCTTAGTTATAGTAGCCTCTGCTCTTTCTCCACAACTGCAGATGTTGAACAGCTCCATCAGCTCATTGTGGCAGACAATGTATTTGTCTGCCCCTGGGGTTTGGCTGAGAAGAATTTTTTTTTAACATTAACACACTAAGGTAAAACTTTGTTGTTTGTTTTTTTCTAAGCAAGCAGTAACTAACCAGCTTGGTTCATCCTCCAGAGATGAATCATCTGACAATGAGTCATCCATGGGTTCCGACTCATCAAAAGCACTGAAGCTCTCATCCTTATCATCTTGTGGCTCAGATGATGATGATACAGGTGATGACACTGGTGTTGACTGCCACACTGTATCACTGTCCTCATACTGTGTCCCAAAGTCCCTGGTGGCTGGTAGAGTGACCTGTGTCCCTGTGAAAATACTTTGATTTTAAATAGTTCATTTTGTGGGTTCACTGTTTTGGCTAGTCATCACTACTTACTTTGTAAATAAATAAATAATGAAAAATATGTGTTGTTTTTATATTATTTGTGCAGTCAAACTGATTCAAAGTTTAGTTGAAATTATCCAAACATTTTGCGTAAGGCATTTGAAAATTTACCGGTGGAACGATAAGAAATGAGCTGTCTGTATCCACACTGAGTTGCATGATTCACTGTGGTTGGTTGGTGTTTCAGACCTGACACACACTCATCAATCACTTCGATTTCTTCTTCCGTGTCAGGATTTACTTGTGCAGTTTCTGCCTGCGACATTACTTTTGTAATAATCTGTAAAACAAGCACAAACAAATAATTTAATAGTTATTTACTACTGTAGTTAGTTTTTTTTTTCTTTTTTGGATAGGAACCTCTCATGAAATTTATTATCTTACCCACCAAGATTAGAGCAGGACATAATTTTTATGATAATGTATAATAACGTTTCATTTGAATATATAGAGAGGTAGTGCGGTCTCTGAATTTTATACTTAGCTGCACACATTATTTTAAAACATGGACATTATGTATAGACATTACTTTCATACTTTATATAATTCCATTTTAAACAAAAAAAAGTTCTGCCAAATATATACAATATACAAACTGATGCCCTGTATGACATTTGAGATAAAATTCGATTTTTTTATTCGTGTTTTGAGACGGAGTCGTCTCGGTTAGCATTCATTTTCTTTCTGTTTATAACGTTATAAATAGCTAAGAAACCCCTTGGTGGATATTTTTTCTGCTGCCAGACAGTAATTATATGTGTTTTTTTTACTGACTGATGACCTATAGATGACATTTGTGATGAAATTCGATTTTTTATTCATTTTTTAAGACGCAACCGAGTGGAGTTAGCATTGAGTTAGCTCTGTGCATTTAGAAATTTATACCTCCAAAACCCCTCGGTGGATATTTTTTCTGCTGCCAGACAGTAATTATATGTGTTTTTTTTACTGACTGATGACCTATAGATGACATTTGTGATGAAATTCAATTTTTTATTCATTTTTTAAGACATGCTATCGTGTCTAGCTAGCTTCGGTAAAGTTCAGCTTTATAGCTCCTAAACCACTTTCAACCATTT
Source organism: Garcialebias charrua (assembly GCA_038048925.1). Taxonomy (NCBI): domain Eukaryota; kingdom Metazoa; phylum Chordata; class Actinopteri; order Cyprinodontiformes; family Rivulidae; genus Garcialebias; species Garcialebias charrua. Next base: position 4,067 of record JBBPBX010057477.1, read on the forward strand.
CAACCAAAAAACAAATAAAATTATATTCTGCCAAGAAACGTTCTTCAAAAACATACCCTGGCTACTTCCAATTTACGAGCTGCTGGACGACACGAAGCTCCGGAGAGACTGCTGCTGGCGGCAGCCATTGTTGTTAGAGCAGCAGCACTCGGTCCCGGTGGATCTTGCTCGCTTCTGACGGCCCCTCTGCTGTGAACTGATGGAACTGCAGCGGATTTCAGCCTGATCTTGTCCTTACTTCTAAAACCCATCCTGTGTTCGTTCAAGTCGCTGTAGTTGTAATCATCCTGACGGAAGTGCGCACTACAAATCACGGAGTTGTACGAGACACTTCTGTTGGTGAAATCCTGCCTTTTTAACCGGACAAACCTCACCCAAGCTCTGAAAGCTGGGTTTTTTTGTGCAGGAAATCGATGGACACGATGTCCAGACAAACTGGAGTTTGAACAACCCCCGCACACACAAATATTAACCATTATTGGACCTTTTTCGCTTCAATACAATTCAATACAACAACCTTTGACACCTTCTTCTCCCCCTCCTCCTCCTACGTCACTGTCACGTGACTCCAAAACCGCGCGTTTTTTTTAGACTCTGGGATTTCCCCCTGATCTGTGGCTGTAAGGCTCTTGCTATTAATTTGGAAAGCAGGGAGGATTATCAAAATTACTGTATTACCTCTAAATATTATTTTTCTGCCCAAAAAACCAACATGAAACATACACTTTAAGTGCAGTCTGTGGACTTCAAGTTTAGAGGATTTCCACAAACGCTCTACCTTACGACATGATCTTCTGAACAACATAATTTCTTCATTTCTCCAAGGACAAGCGTTTTCACAAGACGTTATTTTGTGCTTTACAGGAGCAACCTTATCTAAGACAGACAGGCAGTGGCTATTAAAAGACTCTACAAAGGAATCAGCATCACTGCAATTAACAAAACAACTGGGCTCAAATGATTCTGAGAATTTCTCAACCGCTTTCTGATTGATAATTCGCCTCTGGGAAATCACTTTATGAGGACAACTGTTGAGATTAAAAGACAAATTAAAATACACACAGCAGTGATCAGTGACAGGAACGTCCACCACACTCAGCTGATCAATGATGAGACCAAAAGAGAAGACAAGGTCCAAAGTATGACCTTTCTTATGTGTTGGCCCCGAAACATGCTGTTTAAGATGAAACGCCTCAGTGAGTGACAGTAACTCTGATGCTGCATTGCAGGATGAGTCATCGATATGAAAATTGAAATCTCCAAGGATTAAAATTTTCTCAAGCTTAATGACAGAAGATAAAAATTCAGAAAAATCATCTAAAAATGCACGGGCAGGACCAGGAGGTCTGTAAATTAAAACACAATAAAATGAATCAATGTTTCCAACCTTAGTCATTTGAAGTTCAAAAGAGCTGAAAGGATCCTGCTTCATGGGCCTGCAGGAAAAGCAGTCCTGATAGATGAGCGCAAGTCCACCTCCTCGTCTGGCAACCCGCGGGGTTCCAAACACTGAACAGTTTGGTGGGCACAGTTCATTTAAATGAATAAATTCCTGTTCCCGCTGCCAAGTCTCCGTCAAAAACATGAAGTCCAGTTTTTCTTCCTTGAATAAATCCCCAAGGACAAAAGTTTTATTCGCTATGGAGCGAGCATTCAGCAGGGCGATCCGTGTTGGTTTTACGCGCGCAGCTGCAGGTGCGCTCTGTGTTAGCGGACATTGCGGTGAAGAATAAACTCCGTCCACATATTTCTCCTGGCAGGAGATGGTTTGAAGGAATCTGTCACGCAGTGTGGGGAGCCGGGCATGACGAATTGGGAAGATCCGATCAGAGTGGCACAGGCTTGGTGACGCGCAGGATGGGAAAGACGCGCAGGACAGGGCCGGTTCGCGGATTGGTACCAGCCGGAGGCAGCGCTCATTTCCAGCAGACCTGGACCCGCTCCACTCGGATCTTTTCCCTCGTTGTTTCCTCATCCTGGACTGGATACCAGCTCTTGTTCCCCGCTTCCTTCTCCGGCCTCGGCGCTTTGACAGCAGCAGGTACTCGGGTGATGACGTGGCGCATTCAAAACGCGGCGTGAAAAACTCTGCATACCTGGCCCAGGTACCGCAGGCATCCTCCATATAATCCTTTATGGAAAATAACGTGTGCCGATCATATTGATATTGCTTTACAGCCAAGACACAGTTGTTTGACAGGCTAGATAAAGCAAAATAAAATACTAAACAAATCACAAAAATGTGAGACAGACGAGAGAGAGCAGAGGTCCAGCCGTACACAGGCGCCATCTTGCATTTTTTTTATTATTACAACAAAGTAGTCTTAAGAAACAAAACATACTGAAAAATTAATTCACTCATTTTAAACTGGAGCCTCAGAAGCATGTGGAAGAACAATATACAGCCACAACAGCCTGGCACCTCTTCATGCTGCTCACCAGCTTGGTGACGCACTGCTGTTGGTATGACATCTCATTCTCTACTAGGGATGCAGCAAAAAATCGATTTTTAAAGAATCTAGATTCTTAGTCCTGGCGATTCAGAATCTATTCTAAAAGCCCCAAATTCGATTTTAAAACGTGTTTTTATTTTATATTTCTTCCGCTCCTTCCTGAGCGTACTGCATATTGCGTTACGTGTCCGTCTGGCCGCCGTAGAATTTTGGCAGTGTAGGCCACCGTACAACAAGCTAGTTAGCCAGATATCTGAATGCAGCCTGCTAGCAAGCAGGGACGAAGGAGACAGCGCGTTTCAACTTGCTCCTTCGTCTTTAAAAATCATTTTAGATCCTACTATGTTCTGGGGGAAGACAGAGCATAACAAGAGAACGTTTGTTTGCAAGAAGTGTCAAATAAAATTATGGTACAGTACTGTATTTTGGAAATACGATAAAATGCACAGAAGATGAAAGTGAAACCAGCTGACCAGCAAAGTTTGCTGCAAACTTCCAGCTGATTCTCCAACAGCTGTGAATATTTCTCTCTCTAACTCCTGCTACAAAGGAATTATGAGCAGACAGCTCAGTGGACGTTGAGAAGTTTATTTTTATTTTTAATGTAGCAGTATAGAAATATACCTGGCTAGGGAAATGTCACTTCCTGATATACCTGGCTAGGGAAATGTCACTTCCTGTTTGATAAGTGGGTGGAGTATAAAAGGAGGCAGCAATGCCTGTTCTGGCACTTGGTTTCTTCTTCACGCTCCCATTACGTGGCTCACAACCCGGGTGGGGTTTGGTTGTCGTGAGCAGCAGATCGTGTTAAGCGTGCTGTTCTGGCTTTCATGTTATGAAGACCAAGCTTGCTGCTTCCTCCTCCTCCTCCTCCTCCTCCTGTGTGTGTCTGCATGTGAGTAGTTGAGTTCCATCTCATTGTCAGCTTCAAATTTTGCCACTATTGATGATTAGTTGACTGAATTTTATAGGTCCTTTGCTGAAGTTGGGACCACTGCTGCTTTGACTCTACGGAAGATCACTACTCTGTTTTGTCTCCACTGAAATCACCATTGTTCTGGCTCGATGGAGGACCACTGCTGTTTGGGTTCTCCAGACTACTGCATTTGACCATCTTCAGATGTCTGTGACTGCTTCACTGGACTTCTCAACAACAAATTGTTTGGGGCGCGGTCCCTGAACACATGTCAGTGGTGTGGGTAATCAGCTACACACCTAGGTCTGGACTAGAACTTTTAATTATTTAATCTTTTACAAAGTATTTTAAAAGTATTTGTAAATACAAATGGAAACTAATAAACTGTTTTTTTTTTAGAATTTGTAAACATCTCAGATGTTCTAAATATTTTCCTATGGTCTATGAACCAGTGTACCTTGTAAATTGCATAATTTTAATGAGAACCACTCGGTACCACCACATTTGGCATTGCTGGAACAATTCTGTGTATGTATTTATACATAGTACCGGTACTTTTGTGAACATCTGAGATGGGTATGCTTTTGCTCTTGTATTTGTATATTTGTCTTAACTCTGTTTTTCGTGTACAGATTGGACTGCCTGGAGTCAAAGCAGCAGTGGTTCCATGCAGATCTTCACCAGTGTTTGGTGAGGTGTTCAGTTTTAGCCTCAGGGTACTCTGCACTGTAGTAATCACAGGTAGCAGAGTAAGCTTGTGGCAATCATGGAGGAGGAAATAAAGGAACTCGGCATTAATGGAAAGTTTTTAAAGGCTGATAATGAGCAGTTGCGACATGACAGACTGGCCCAAGTGCTCAGACGTCCACCTCTTCATCATTACCTTATGCCCCCCCTTTCACGCCTAGTCTCTCATCGGAGAGATTACTTTTGTGCCTAGAGGTGGGACGTGTCCATCTTTATAGAAAGGATGGGTATAAGGTTGAACGAGTGGATGAAGTGTGGATGAGAGCCCGAGAGGCCGGGTATGAAACTGACGTTAAGTATTGCTCTAGTGCAGAAACGGAGATACTTGAAATTTTATAGGAATTTTATTGTTCAAAGTTGTATGTTGCTCTTCAGGAGGCATACTTTTCCGGAGAACAGCCAGAGGGAGAGGGAGTCTTCAGGAGCTCTCCCTCACATTGATGGGTTTTATGGACAGGGGTACAGCCGACGTACCCGTCAGTGTTGGATCGACTGAGGTAGTGTCATACCCCTGCACAGTTGTGGGCACACTGAATGCTGTTAATGTTGTTGGTCTCCCTTCAGGGGTTTCCGACCTGCTGAGATGTCTAATACTGTTAATGTTGTTGGTCTCCCTTCAGGGGTTTCTGAGATTTCAGCTTTGTTTAGACCTTGGAATTGACATCAGTTTTGAATTTTTGAACCTGCCATCGTCGGGTCGACGATTCAAAAAGGTGGGGTAGGTGTAGCAGTATAGAAATATACCTGGCTAGGGAAATGTCACTTCCTGATATACCTGGCTAAGGAAATGTCACTTCCTGTTTGATAAGTGGGTGGAGTATAAAAGGAGGCAGCAATGCCTGTTCTGGCACTTGGTTTCTTCTTCACGCTCCCACTACGTGGCTCACAACCCGGGTGGGGTTTGGTTGTCGTGAGCAGCAGATCGTGTTAAGCGTGCTGTTCTGGCTTTCGTGTTATGAAGACCAAGCTTGCTGCTTCCTCCTGCTCCTCCTCCTGTGCGTGTGTCTGCATGTGTGTCAGCAAGTGAGTAGTTGAGTTCCATCTCATTGTCAGCTTCAAATTTTGCCACTATTGGTGATTAGTTGACTGAATTTCCTTTGCTGAAGTTGGGACCACTGCTGCTTTGACTCTACAGAAGATCACTACTGTTTTGTCTCCACTGACATCACCATTGTTCTGGCTCCATGGAGGACCACTGCTGTTTGGGTTCTCCAGACTACTGCATTTGACCATCTTCAGATGTCTGTGGCTGCTTCACTGGACTTCTCAACAATAAATTGTTTGGGGCGCTGTCCCTGAACACATGTCAGTGGCATAGGTAATTAGCCACACACCTGGGTCTGGACTAGAACTTTTAATTATTTAATCTTTTACAAAGTATTTTAAAAGTATTTATAAATACAAATGGAAACTAATAAACTGTTTTTTTAATTTATAAACGTCTAAGATTTTCTAAATATTTTCCTAAGGTCTATGAACCAGTGTACCTTGTAAATTGCATAATTTTAATGAGAACCACTCGGTACCACCACATTAATATGCTGGAAGCAACGTACGTCATTCTTTTTTAGTAGATAAAACGCCACACAGCTCCAGCATGAAACAAGAATAATGTGGAGAAGTTGTGAGGCAGCTGCAGCTCAAAGGTAACTGTTGTTTTCTCATATTATACTAAAACTTAAACAGACAAGTTGTACAACAAACTTAATGTAATTTGTCTTTTAACAGGTTGGAGAGACTAGATGAGACACATCACCTGGAGCCAATTCTAAATGATACAATTTATGGTTAATAAATTACAGTTCAGGGGAGATTTTGTGTAAACTTTTAACAGGTTTTCAAATTTTGTTAAAGATTTACTAAATATCAATCAATGTGTTTTAAAAAACTGACGTCTGTATTTTATGTTGAGTTAAAGGTTAATGCACTTTGATATATATAGATATATATAGATATATATAGATATAGATATAGATATATATAGATAGTGAATCACTTTATTTGTCTGTGATGGACTGGAGACCTGCCCAGGTGCCCCCCACCTCTCACACAGTGATGGCTGGACATGGACACCAGTGACCCCCGAGACTCGAAAAGGAAGAAGTGGGTAAGGATGATGGATGAATTATTTGCTCCTAGATTTTTATTTTTATTTTATTGTTTGAGAAATCCAGGCAACTAAGCTAATACTGTTACAGAATTTTATGCACTCCTGTATTATTTGTTCCTATTCTTGATATAAATATCAAATGATGCAAAAAATGTGATACAAGGAACCTAAAATTATTGTTTTAAATAAATGTTCCATTTGTTTACATTGTTGTTTAATCTTCTCAGCTTAAAATAGTTTTAATTTATTTTTATTTTATTGTTTAAGAAATCCAGGCAACTAAGCCAATACTGTTACAGAATTTTATGCACTCCTGTATTATTTGTTCCTATTCTTGATATAAATATCAAATGATGCAAAAAATGTGATACAAGGAACCTAAAATTATTGTTTTAAATAAATGTTCCATTTGTTTCCATTGTTGTTTAATCTTCTCAGCTTAAAATAGTTTTAAATAAATGTTCTATTTGTTTGCATTGTTGTTTGATTTCAACTTGCCAGTTACATAACTGAAGGTAAATCTATGACCATTTCAATTTAAAAAATTGTTTCTGAATCAAAAATCGTTTGAATCGAAAAATCTATTTTAAATCGAATCGTGACACCAAAAATCGGAATCAAATCGATTCTCCAGACACTGAGGGATTCACACCCCTATTCTCTACCAACAATTGACCTTTTGCAGAAGCCCCGCCCCCTTAGTTACTGTTGCTACGCCCGTCAAGCTTTCTGTAGCCGGTGAGTGTTAGCGCGTCATGACGGGGATAGCTTGTATACCAGTGCGTGTTAGTGACTCATTTTGGAGCAATACCAGCGCAATATAATTATGTATAATTACACTCTATATAATATGTATAATTACACTCTGAAAGCAGGAGAAATATACATTGAGTGGTTTTAGGAGATATGAATGACTTTAGATGGAAGAAAAAACGATGCTAATTTTATGCTAGCGCGACCTTGTTGCATGTCTTCAAAAATTAATAAAAAATCGAATTTAATCTCAAATGTGCTATACAGGCAATCGTTTAGTAGAAAAGTCATGTATAATTACACTCTGAAAGCAGGAGAAATATACATTGAGTGGTTTTAGGAGATATGAATGACTTTAGATGGAAGAGAAAACGATGCTAATTTTATGCTAGCGCGACCTTGTTGCATGTCTTCAAAAATTAATAAAAAATCGAATTTAATCTCAAATGTGCTATACAGGCAATCGTTTAGTAGAAAAGTCATGTATAATTACACTCTGAAAGCAGGAGAAATATACATTGAGTGGTTTTAGGAGATATGAATGACTTTAGATGGAAGAGAAAACGATGCTAATTTTATGCTAGCGCGACCTTGTTGCATGTCTTCAAAAATTAATAAAAAATCGAATTTAATCTCAAATGTGCTATACAGGCAATCGTTTAGTAGAAAAGTCATGTATAATTACACTCTGAAAGCAGGAGAAATATACATTGAGTGGTTTTAGGAGATATGAATGACTTTAGATGGAAGAGAAAACGATGCTAATTTTATGCTAGCGCGACCTTGTTGCATGTCTTCAAAAATTAATAAAAAATCGAATTTAATCTCAAATGTGCTATACAGGCAATCGTTTAGTAGAAAAGTCATGTATAATTACACTCTGAAAGCAGGAGAAATATACATTGAGTGGTTTTAGGAGATATGAATGACTTTAGATGGAAGAGAAAACGATGCTAATTTTATGCTAGCGCGACCTTGTTGCATGTCTTCAAAAATTAATAAAAAATCGAATTTAATCTCAAATGTGCTATACAGGCAATCGTTTAGTAGAAAAGTCATGTATAATTACACTCTGAAAGCAGGAGAAATATACATTGAGTGGTTTTAGGAGATATGAATGACTTTAGATGGAAGAGAAAACGATGCTAATTTTATGCTAGCGCGACCTTGTTGCATGTCTTCAAAAATTAATAAAAAATCGAATTTAATCTCAAATGTGCTATACAGGCAATCGTTTAGTAGAAAAGTCATGTATAATTACACTCTGAAAGCAGGAGAAATATACATTGAGTGGTTTTAGGAGATATGAATGACTTTAGATGGAAGAGAAAACGATGCTAATTTTATGCTAGCGCGACCTTGTTGCATGTCTTCAAAAATTAATAAAAAATCGAATTTAATCTCAAATGTGCTATACAGGCAATCGTTTAGTAGAAAAGTCATGTATAATTACACTCTGAAAGCAGGAGAAATATACATTGAGTGGTTTTAGGAGATATGAATGACTTTAGATGGAAGAGAAAACGATGCTAATTTTATGCTAGCGCGACCTTGTTGCATGTCTTCAAAAATTAATAAAAAATCGAATTTAATCTCAAATGTGCTATACAGGCAATCGTTTAGTAGAAAAGTCATGTATAATTACACTCTGAAAGCAGGAGAAATATACATTGAGTGGTTTTAGGAGATATGAATGACTTTAGATGAAAGAAAAAACGATGCTAATTTTATGCTAGCGCGACCTTGTTGCATGTCTTCAAAAATTAATAAAAAATCGAATTTAATCTCAAATGTGCTATACAGGCAATCGTTTAGTAGAAAAGCTAGTATTACTTCTAGAGCAGGACAGTCACAATGAATGTTTGTCTTACCTTTGAGCATACATACGAATGCTTGTTTATCTTCGAGACATTAAGCTGGGAGTGAGGCCTTCCACACTGTTTTATCCATTGTTGACACCGTTCCAGTTGTGTTTTCGGCTTTGGGAAGGGAAAAAACAAGACTCCACCAGACAAACTCTTGGGATACCTGCTGTCTGATTTACACAATCCATAGGCGCATCGCTTCACCATCTTGTAGAATGTCGGACCTAGCTTACATAGCCGGAGATGCTAGTGACGTGTGATTGGACAATGGCCGGTTGGGGGCGGGGTTTTGCGAAAGGTCAATTGTTGCAAGTCAGCCTGGTTGTTTATAAAACAACTCCTTGTCTTTTTTTTTTACTTTTAAATTGACTAGAATCTCCAATTTACAATTAATACAATATAAGGTTCTCTATAGAGTACATTATACAGGTCAGCGAATGTTTAAGATGGGCTTTACACCATCTAACAAGTGCTCACAGTGCATAAGTAATATACCTGATGATTATATTCACGCACTCTGGTTCTGTCCACCCGTTCAGAGGTTCTGGGTACAGGTATGTGAAGACTTGTCTAAATGTTTGAAATTTAATATCCCACTCTCTCCATCTGTTTGCTTATTGGGTATCTTTGAAGATGTTATACTAGAAAAAAATACATCCTATATGCTTTTCACTGCCTTATGCATCGCAAAGAAAACCATACTCGTAAATTGGAAAAATAAAAATAATCTTAGCATTAATCAGTATAAAAATCTTCTGTTAGATCATATTAGTCTTGAAACAGCATCTGCCGACACATTGGATCAATCTATTTGGCATTCTTTGATCGGCTCCGTTACGTAGTGAGGGTGGGGGGTCTGGGATGTGGCCTTGTGGGGCATTGGGGCTGGAGGGGGTGGTAGTTGGGGTTTGGGGCGTCGGGGGTAGGGCTGCTTGGGCGGGGAGGACCCTGTCTTCGACCTGGGGAGGACCGGGGGGTTCTGGGGGATATTTTTTTATTTATTTATTTATTTATTTATTCATTTTACAATTTGTAAAGAAAAACATTTTTTACATTGTAACAATACAATGAAAGAAGACAAGAAAAACGTAAAATGAAAGGAGACAGGGAGAAGAAAAAAATCTTATTATACCTGCCCCTTTTTTCTATAATGATAACAACAACAAAAAAAAAAGCGAGATCAATAAAATAACTCAATCAAATATACAAATTTCCAAGGCACTCAACAGTGATACAAAATGTAAACTATTTACAGAATTTGAATACACATTTGCAATTTGGCGATTTGAGTATTTAGTATTTAATTAACATATTTGCTTTGATAATTTTTTTAAAGACTATAATGGATGTTGTAAATTTAATTACATTTTCTAAACTATTCCACAAGTCAACACCTTGTATTGAAACACACCGTCCTTTCAAACTAGTTCTGTATTTTGGCTTTGCAAAAATCTCCATTCCTTTCAGGTTGTAACAGCTCATTCTTTTTACAAAATGCACTTGAACATTTAGAGGCAATGAGTTTTTATGAGCTCTATACATTACCAACAAAATGTTATAATTTACCAAATCATAAAACTTAAGCAACCTAAGTTGTTTAAACAATATATTCGAAGGATGGCAGTAGGGTTTTCCCGCAATAGTTCGCACTGCTCTTTTTTGTAAAATAAATATAGGGTTCGTCAAGGTTTTGCACGCCTTTCCCCAAACCTCTATACAGTATATCAAGTGTGGAACAACTATGGCATTATAAAGCAAGTATAATGCTCTTTCATTCAATAAATCCCTAACTTTATACAAGACACCTGTGGATCTAGATATTTTAGTTTTAACCGAGTTAATATGCTGTTTCCAAGTGAGCTTGTCATCTATCACCACTCCCAAGAATTTCATTTCACTTACTCTGGTTATTTCAAAATCATCAATTTTTAGAGAGAAACCCGTAGTGTTTGTTTTTTTACTAAATAACATGTATTTAGTTTTATCTAAGTTTAATGATAGTTTGTTTAATTTGAACCAGTTTTGTAAGTTAACAAATTCCATATTTAAACATTCAGACATTTCATTTAAATCATTACCAGAATAAAAAAAGGTAGTATCGTCAGCAAAAAGTATACATTTTAGACTTCTGGACACCATCACTAAATCATTCACGTATAAATTAAACAATTTTGGACCAAGTATTGAGCCCTGTGGGACACCGCATGTGATTTTACAAAAGTTTGATCTGTTTTCCTCTATCTGAACAAATTGTTCTCTATCTTTTAGATAGCTTATTATCCAATTTAGTGCAGGTCCTCTAACGCCATACTTGTCCAATTTATTAATGAGAATTTTGTGATCAATAGTGTCGAAAGCCTTTCTTAAATCAACAAATACACTCATACAATGCTGTTTATTGTCAGTAGCTGTGGTGATATGTTCCATAAATTCCATTAAAGCCATAGATGTTGAATACTGTGATCGAAACCCATACTGACTATCACTTAGAATGTTGTATTTTTTTAGAAAATCGTCTAATCTGATTGAAAAAAATTTTTCAAGAATTTTTGAAAACTGTGGGAGCAATGATATTGGCCTATAATTGCTGAAGTTGCCCCTATCACCGCATTTGAAAATAGGGACTACCTTAGCTACTTTCATTTTATCAGGAAATGTGCCCGTAGTGAAGGACAGATTACAAATGTAAGTGAATGGATCAATTACATCAGTTATTATGTCCTTGACAACCATCATATCCATGTCACACCAGTCTCTAGACCTTTTATCTGAAAATTTTTTAACTATCATGATTATTTCATCTTTATCCGTCCCTTTTAGAAACAATGTATTTTCACAACCTTTAATTAAGTAACACACGTCCTTGTCCACTTTGGAAATTGTTTTTGCAAGATTTGATCCAACGTTTACAAAGTAATCGTTGAATCCATTTGCAACTTCGTTATCATTTAGCATTACATCATTTTCATTCACAAAACATTTGGACATACACGTTACTTTTTTGTGTTTGTTTAAGACACTGTTCATTACATTCCAAGTAGCTCTCATATCCCCACGTGTGTTTTGTAGCAATTTACTATAATATTCCTTTTTCTGTTTTTTTATAATTCCTGTTAATTTGTTTTTATACCTTTTATATTTGATTTCTGCCTCAGGGGTTCTTGTTTTCAGGAAACAAGAATACAAATGGTTCTTTTTCTTACATGCATTCCTTAGTCCAGTTGTCATCCATGGTTGATCAACATTGCGTTTTTGCGTGGAATTTTTCTGCACACAATTTTTTTTGTGCTAGGGCCGGCATGTGGGCCCTTGGGTGGTCGGTGGCGGCGGTCATGGGTCGCCGGTTGGTGACCCGGCTGTGCTGGGGTGGTTTCGGGGCGGGTGCCGGGGGCTTGGGACTCTGGGGGCGTGTCGTCCCCGGGCTTGGGCCTGGTGGGGGTCGGGGGTCTTGGGCTCTGGGCGGGTCGCCGGGCTATGGGCTGGCTGGCGCTCTGGTGCCCGGCTCTGGCCGGGGGCCCTCGGCTCGCTGGTGGGTTGGGGGTTCATATGCTGGGGGGTGGGTGTCTGGGGGCGTGACTGGTGGCCAATGGGAGGGGGCGGGCAAACCCAGCCTGGGTGTCTAATGTGTTATGTGTTCTGAAAGTTGTTAATATGAAGGGTGGGTGTAGTATTTCTTCTGGGGTGGGGATTAAGTGGATGTCCTTGATGATGGTCTTGGACTATGCTTGGCCGGTGTGCGGGCCCTGGTTGGGGCCTGTTCTTGGTGCTTCCTGGCTCTGTCGGCGGTTGGGCGGGCGCTCTTGGCCGTGTCGTCCATGTTGGATTTCGTGTCTTCTTGGACGGCGGGCTGACTGCGGTTCGCAGGGGTCGTGGCGGCCCTGGTGGGTGTGGGCTGTTGGTTCTGCTGTTGGCGGCCCTCGGGGCCGTGTCCCTCTCTGGTCTTGGCTCAATGGCCTGGCGGTCGGAGAGGTGTTTCTTTTACCTCGCTCCTTGGGTGGACCTTGGCGAACTGGGGGGGGGTACGCAGGGTCAGCGGGGGAGCTGACTCGCTGTGGGAGCACTGTTCCTGCAGATATTTTCTCCCCATCCCTCACCACACACCTCCGCCCTCTTCATCTTAAATTAATACATGTAGGGAATTTGAGTCTCGGGTGTGCTGCAATGGTTTTACATCTCTGTTGTTCAGAGCACCTGGGACTCAATTTTATATACACTTTAGACATTCATTCATAAACATCTTCATAAAAGTCACATATAGGGAATGGAGTGAGCACTATGGCTATGGGTGGCGGGATGACATCAATCTCGCCCCCATGCCTATGCTCACTCAACATTATGCATTTAGACAATAGGGCCTGGGTCAGAGTTGGAGTGGAGGGGAAACTGGTACAATGCTAGCCTTTGCTCCTTCTCTTTCCCTTTTAAGTACACTTTACAACAACACTCACCAACAGTACATTTGGGGACGGGGGTGTGTGTGTCGGGGTCTTGATTTGTTAATTTCAATTTTATTTATGTATTTATTTATGTATATATATATATATATATATATATATATATATATATATATGTATATATATATATATATATATATATATATATATATATATATTATTTATTTATTTTTCTCTTACCCCCCTGGTTGCCTGGCGGACATTCTGGGGGTGGGCCGTCAGGGGTTGTGCTGGGGTGTGGGGGGGTTCGGGGCCTGCGGGTTCGCCGTGGGCGGGGCTGGCAGTGCGCTCCCTCTGGGGCTGCTTGGGCTCGGGTGTCCTGTCCTGTCCTGTCGGCGCGCGGGGTGGGCCGGATCTTGGATGTCTGCTACTCTCCACCCCAGAATGAATGGGCCTACCTCCTGGGTTTGGATGTGGGCTGCCCCATGTAGGGAGCAGGTACATGTCTTGGACCTAGGGGGTATAGAGTGTGCATCGGGATTATGAATGGAGCGTGTCGTTATTGTTTGTCTTTCTGTGACTGAGGGTGAGGATGAGGGTGGGTCTGAATGAGTGTGTCTGTGTATGAATGTTTAAGTGTCAGGCTGGGACTTGGACTGCCCCCTCTCTGATACTTCTGAGGCTACTTAATGTCGCGCTCCTGCCACGTGGCCCCCTGGTGGGTGTTCCTCTGCCTGCGGGCGTGCTTGGGGCCCTCACTATCTGGGGCTGGGCGCTTGGGCGTTTGTCGGCTCGGCCTGGTGGCTGCCTGGTGGGGCTCGTGTCCTCTGGTCCTGTCGGGTCTGGGCTTGAGGGATGGGCGTCCCCGGTGCCCGAGCCTCGGTGACCGGACCTGGGGCTACGTCGGTGCAGCGGGCTCCGGCGGGGGCCTGTGTATTTGTCGCGGTTGACCCCGGGGGGTCATTGTGTGTGGTCGCTGGTGGGGTTCGTCCGGTTCTTCCCCTTGGTCGGACCTGGGGAGTGGACGAGTGGCTCGTCCTGTTCGGGTGGTCCTGGGGACTCTGGGCTCGGGGTCCTTCCTGGGGTCTTGGGCTTTGATCGCCCCTTCGTCTGTCTCGGGCTTTGGGGGGACGGGTCTCTGATGCTTCACACTCGCTACTAAATGTTCTATTGGAGGAACCTTATTCACTTATGCATGCTCACAACCACACACAAATGGATGCAGGGATGTATATGTAGATATATGCAGATATGTAGATGGGTATATGAATGAATATAAATGTATATGTATGTATACTGTATATATATTTGTAGGAATGGGTATGTGTATTTATAGAAAGCTACTGCAAGGTCATGAATATTATCAGTCTTTATGCATGTATGTTTCGTTGCTGTGTTCTGTCATGTGCTTTGCAGGATTGTGGACGGAGGTTGGGTGTGTTTGCCTTGTGCTCTTTTTGTGGATAATTGTTGTTTTGTTGTCTTACTTTCTCTTTTCTTTCTTTCTCTCTTAAAAAATAAATAAAAATAAAATACATATTGGAGTGAGAGGATGGCTAAAAGGTGTGAAGGGAGGCCATCTATAAATGAAAAAAAAAAAAAAGCATAATATCTCTTGAATTCAATTTGGTTCAGGGCACTGAACAGAAACATTCATATATAAGATTAATAATTTAACACTACAGGTAGTCCTCAACTTACAACGTTTTGTGGTTACGACACGCATCTCCATTAATTTTTTTTATAAATAAAAGTATTTTGAAAATTTTATTTTGAAAAGCCGAGTTACGCAGTTTCCTGCAGTTTCCGGTTAGCTGCCGAGGCTACAGCTGCTCTGTACTCTCTAAAAAAGCTAAGTCTGGTCCTCTGGACATTCAAAAAATAAAACAAAACTTGTTGGACCAAGCTGGACAGGCAGCAGCTTGGAGAAGTAGCTGTTTTATGGACGGCGGTTTTACGACGTAAACAAATGCAGAATCCGGAGGAGGGAGGGAGGAACGGAAGACACAGCTTCACCAGCATTCCAGAGTAATAATAATAATAATAATAATCATCATTTTATTTAAAAGCGCCTTTCAGGACACCCAAGGACACTTAACAAACCAATACAATTCAAACATTATCAGTGACAAATTGAAATATAAAATACATAAAGATTATAAAATGCAAAATAATAAAAATACATTTAGTAAAGTTAATGATAAGCTAGTCTAAAGAGATGTGTTTTCAGGGCTGTCTTGAACAGAGAAAGGGAGAGTAGGAAATTAACTATTTTTTCCCCCTTCATTATGGCTCCCAAATGTATGTGTGTGTTGATAATTATGTAGGGTACTGTGCTAGGATAGGCTAAGTGCTTGGTAAAATACAGTACTGTACGTATAAGGTGATGTTCCGACTTACGTTGAAATTCGGGTTACGACGCAGCGTAGGAACGGATCTCCGTCGTAAGTCGAGGACTACCTGTATGTACCTGAGGAGCAGACTGATTTGAGTTTAACTCAATTTCAGAACTCTCATCTTGAACAAGCATAAAGGAAACAGTGGAAAGGAAAAACTCCCTCATGAGGAAGAAACCTTTAGCAGAACCTGTCCATTGTCAGAGGCCATGAGAATATCATTGGTGACTTTCACCAGTGCAGATTCAGTGCTGTGGTGCGCTCTAAACCCTGACTGAAACACTTCAAACAGATTGTTTCTTGGAAGATGATCACATAACTGACCAGCTATTTTATTTTAGAATTTTTTAGATGAAAGTCAGATTAGATATAGGTCTATAATTGCCTAGGATACCCGAGTTAAGGTTATGCTTCTTAAGTAGAGGTTTAATGACAGCAATCTTAAAGCTCTGTGGTACATAACTGTTTATTAGACACAAATTAAGCAGATCCAAGATGTGTTTATTAATTAAGGGAAATATGTCTTTAATAGCCTGGGATGGGATCTAGCAGACATTTGGATGGTTTGGATGAAGCTATTATTTTTGACAATTCAGAGAGCTCAACAGGGCAAAAACATTCCAAACATAAATCAGGTTCATTCATTCATTCATTCAACCTTTATTTATACAGGCTAGCCTCGTTGAGTCACGGGGACTCATTTACAAGAGGGACCTGTCTCACTCACACCAAACAACCATCCACTCTCACACTCACACCTAGGGTCAATTTAGAGTCACCAATCAGCCTAACAAGCATGTTTTTTGTCTGTGGGAGGAAACCGGAGTACCCGGAGGAAACCCACGCATGCACGGGGAGAACATGCAAACTCCACCCAGAAAGGCCCCGGACCGGGATTTGAACCGGCAACCTTCTCGCTGAGAGGCAGCAGCTCTACCAGTTGTGCCACCGTGCTGTAGTGCTGTAGGTTGTAGTGATGTTTTGAAAATGTGTCTTATCTAACACAGAACCAGAGGCGATACTAGGAATGTTGGTTTGAAATGTTTTCCCTAGAATTGAAACAATTGTATTCATAAAGAATCTCATGAAGTCATCTCTGCTTATAGTTGTAGGGATACATGAATCAACAGATACAGGATTTTTCATTAGACTAGCTATGGTACTGAAAAGGAACCCGGGGTTATTTTATTTTAAATAAAAGTTAAAGAAAATCATAAATAGTTAATGCAAATAATATTACACATTACATAAAATCATCTGCTGAGGCGAACAACTTGTGCAAATGCTTCCGCACACGTCAATACAACCACTTCTGTGCACAAACCTGACACTCCTCCAATCCCATCAAGATGTATTTAAGAATGTCTAATGGAAATTGATCCGTCATTAAGATCATTTTGGGTTAATCCAATTAATCAATGCCTGCTGATGAGGGATGATGGCGAAAAAAAAAAGCAAAAGATTCATCACCACTCCTGCTTGTCCTGACGGTGCCCCGCACACGGAATCGAAAATTCACTGTCAGCTATAGGTACGGGTGAATTTCTAAACAGGTGTGTCACCTTCAGGTCTCTTTGGCAAAGGCAAACAGAAAATTCAAAGAAAAGGATAAGAAAATACACAGAGCAGGTACTTGATAGCACTGTCTTTAAACTCTCATGCAACAAAACCTTTGCCTATATAGCATTTTATTAAATAAACTAGCAACATATATTTTACCAATACAGGTAGTCCCCGATTTACGAGCGAGTTCCGTTACAACGAGGCGCCCGTAAACCGGAAATCTCGTAATTTGGAACGGCCGCCACGCTTCTCGTAAGTCCGGAATTTCGCTCGTAAATTGGAACGGTTTTGCTAGCGCGACTACGAACACTCGTTTTTCATCGAAAAACTGCTTATGAGTGCATAAAAATGATCGGAAACGTGTGTCCACATGTTTAGCTAACGAACTGTGGTGAAAAAACACAGGAAAACTCAGTATTTTTTGCGTTTTTTCCAATAATTCGCCAGCTCGTAAGTCCGGAACCTCGTAGATCAGAGCGCTCGTAAATCGGGGACTACCTGTATATGTAGCTCTGTCCCCCGTGACCCAAAATGGAAGAAGCGGGTAAAAGATAATGGATGGATGGATGGATGTAGTCCTCATAAAACCCTCTTATTGACAATATCCCTCATTCGTACAATAAATTTTACTAATATATCTACATGCGGTGGCGCAGTTGGTAGAGCTGTTACCTGACAGAGAGAAGGTCGCCAGTTCAAATCCCGGCCTGAGACCTTTCTGGGTGGAGTTTGCATGTTCTCTCCGTGCATGTTAGGTTTTCCTTGGGTGCACCATTTTCCTCCCACAGACCAAAAACATGCATATTAGACTGATTGGTAACGCTAAATTGTCCCTAAGTGTGAGTGATAGAGTGAATGGTTGTTTGTCTGTTTGTCTCTATCCATCCCTGGGATGGACTGGAGACCTGTCCCCCGCCTCTCGCATAGTGAAAGTTGGACATGGGCACCAGTGACCCCCGTGACCCGAAAAAGAATATGCGTGTAAAGATAATGGATGGATGGATATCTTTAACATAAAGTCAAGGGTACAGTCAAGGATGTTTAAAGAAAAGTTAAATAAAATTTAAATAAGAGTGACTATGCTAAAACTTACCATGTCTATGTGTGATCCTCTCACATCATCAGTACACAGTAGTGCTGGGCGATATGGAAAAAA
>JBBPBX010057478.1:0-17500 GCA_038048925.1 Garcialebias charrua
CTATAACGAACACCATGTTCAGGCATAAGGGTGTACCATATGTGCTCTTGGCACCAGGACACCCTAGGTCGCAGTTCGATGATCGACTTTGTTGTCGTCTCATCTGATCTGCGGCCGCATGTCCTGGACACTCGGGTGAAGAGAGGGGCGAGCTGTCAACTGACCACTACCTGGTGGTGAGTTGGCTCCGATGGTGGGGGAGGATGCCGGTCAGACCTGGCAGACCCAAACGTATTGTGAGGGTCTGCTGGGAACGTCTGGCAGAGTCTCCCGTAAGGCGGAGCTTTAACTCCCACCTCCGGGAGAGAGAGCTGAGTCGAAAGTCAAAGCTCTCAATTTACCGATCGATCTACGTTCCCACCCTCATCTATGGTCATGAGCTTTGGGTTGTGACCGAAAGAACGAGATCTCGGATACAAGCGGCTGAAATGAGTTTTCTCCGCAGGGTGTCTGGACTCTCCCTTAGAGATAGGGTGAGAAGCTCAGTCATCCGGGAGGGACTCGGAGTAGAGCCGCTGCTTCTCCACATCGAGAGGAGCCAGTTGAGGTGGCTCGGGCATCTGGTTAGGATGCCTCCTGGACGCCTCCCTGGTGAGGTGTTCCGGGCATGTCCCACCGGGAGGAGACCCAGAGGAAGACCCAGGACACGCTGGAGGGACTATGTTTCTCGGCTGGCCTGGGAACGCCTTGGGATTCCCCCAGAGGAGCTGCTCCAAGTGGCTGGGGAGAGGGAAGTCTGGGCCTCCCTACTTAGGCTGCTACCCCCGCGACCCGACCCCGGATAAGCGGACGAAAATGGATGGATGGATGGATGATGAAAGGTAGCAGAAAGAAGAATAAATCTTATTATATCTGCCCCTTACTTCCAACAATCAGATTAAACAACAATAATCAACCATGTAAACAATAATAATCTTCAACCAACTTTTTCCAACAATCAGATTAAACAATAATAATCTTCAACCAACAGTACAAAATGACTAACTCTTTCTAATTTTCTAACTAATACAATACACATTACGCTATTTCATATATTTTTTTAACACATTTGTTTTGATCATTTTTTTAAATGTAAACATTGACTTGGCATTTTTAACTACATTCTCCAAGCCATTCCATAATCTAATTCCCTGGATTGAGGTAGAACGTCCCTTCAAACTGGTTCTGAATTGTGGTTTTACAAACAACTCTGTCCCCTTAAGATTATAACAACTTTGTCTTTTAACAAAGTGCATTTGGATATTTAAAGGTAATGCATTATTTTGAGCTCTATACATAACTGATAAAATATTATAGTCTACCAAATCATGGAACTTCAATAACTTTAGTTGATAAAATAATGTACTTGATGGATGACGGTAATGCTTTCTAGTGATAATTCTTACGGCTCTTTTCTGTAATACAAAAATAGGTTTTGTGATTGTTTTACACGCATTCCCCCAAACATCAATACAATAGATTAAGTGTGGAACAATGATTGTGTTATACAACAAATACAGAGCTTTATCATTCAATAGGTCTCTGACTTTGTACAGTACTGCTATCGATTTAGCTATTTTTATTCTTACAGAATTTATGTGTTGTTTCCATGTCAGTTTGTCATCAATGATAACACCCAAAAACTTCACCTCACTCACTCTACAAATCTCAACATCCTCAATTTTGAGTGGAACATCAACAGTTTTCTTTTTATTACCGAATATCATGTAATTAGTTTTTTCTAGATTTAATGATAATTTATTTATTTTAAACCAAGTTTGTATCTTGACAAATTCTGTCTTTATCAATTCCAACATTTGTTCTATATCTTCACCTAAACAGAAAAAAGTGGTATCATCAGCAAAAAGTACACATTTAAGGAGTCCTGACACATTTACCAAGTCATTCACATATAAAATAAAAAGCTTTGGTCCAAGTACAGAGCCTTGGGGAACTCCACATGTGATATTACAGAGGTCAGATCTTACATCATTTATTTGTACAAATTGTTTCCTATCTTTTAAGTAGCTAGATACCCACTGTAATGCTGGTCCTCTAATACCATATTTGTTCAATTTTTCAAGGAGAATGGTGTTATCAAATGCTTTTTTTAAATCAACAAAAATACTGATACAATATTGTTTTTGATCGACAGCAGTAGTTATTTGTTCCATTAATTCCATGAGAACCATTGATGTAGAGTTTTTTTTATCTAAACCCATACTGACTGTTGCTTAGAATATTTTGTTTATCTATAAATTGGTCTAGTCTGTTTACAAATAGTTTTTCAAGAATTTTTGAAAACTGTGGTAACAAGGATATAGGTCTATAATTGTTGAATACACATTTATCACCATTTTTAAAAAGAGGAACGACCTTAGCTACTTTCATATTATCTGGAAATATTCCTGTTGAAAATGATAAGTTACATATGTATGTGAACGGCTCAATAACATGGCTCATTATGTCCTTTACAAACATCATATCCATGTCCACCCAGTCTTTCGATCTCTTGTCTGTAAGATGTTTTACTACATTCATTATTTCCTCTTTGTTAGTTCCATTTAGAAAAATACTATTTGCACAACCTGTAATTGAGTGGATCACATTTTTATCTACTTTTGGTATCTTAGCTGCAAGGCTTGATCCAACATTCACAAAATATTGATTAAATCCATTTACAATTTCATTTTCATCATGAATTTCATCGTTGTCTTTTACAAAATATTTTGAAATACCAGTTTTTGCTTTATGATTCTTCAGGACACTATTCATTACTCGCCATGTTGCTTTCATATCACCATTACTTTTATCTAATAATTTACTATAATATTCTTTCTTATGTTTCCTTATAATCCCTACTAATTTATTTTTATACTTTTTATATTTTTCTTCAGCGCTCTGACTTCGCAATTTCAAGAAACATGAATACAAATAATTCTTTTTTTTACAAGCATTTCTCAACCCTTTTGTCATCCATGGTTGATCAATCGTATTTCTCTTTGTGTAATTTGTTTGCACACAATTCTTTTCATACAGAGCTTCCAGGATATTCATAAACTCATCATATGCTCTGTTCGCATCATCAACATACACATCATTCCAGTCTTGTTTATCTAGATCCTCTTTCAATTTTTCCAAAACTTTTTTTGACGTGTTTATGATCTTTTTCTTCATTGTGACTGCTTTTGTGATGCTTTGATCATTTTTATAGATTGTGAAAACTGGTAAATGATCACTTAAGTCGGTCGTTAAGATACCACCTATCACGTCCCCATTTGTTATATTTGTGAAAATATTATCAATTATTGTGGCACTATGAGTTGTAATTCTTGTTGGCTTTGATATCACTGGATACATATTTAAACTGTACATTGAGTTTATAAATGTGCTTATGTTATTTGAATCTGTTTTATTTCCCATATCAATGTTAAAGTCTCCACACAAAAAAAACATTTTTATTAAAACTCTTCTCCATTAGCTCCAAGATTTTATCCGTGAATATTTCTATATTTGCTCCTGGTGATCTATATACACAACTTATTATTATGTTTTTATCGTTTTTGTTTATTATTTCTATTGTTATCATTTCCATAATATTATCAACTATTATTGACATTTCACTATTTAATTTACATTTTATTTCATTATTGACAAACAGAGCGACTCCACCACCTCTTTTATTATTTCTGTTCATATGATATAATTCATACCCCTCGATGTGAATATTACTTGTGTTATCATCATTGAGCCATGTCTCTGACAGCGCTATTATTGTAAAAGTTCTATTTAACTGTTTTAAGTAATCTGTTATTTTGGATATGTTTGCATTTATACTTCTGCTATTAAAGTGAATAATAGAGAGAACTCCATTTGATATATTGATGTCATTAAACTGCTCTTCATTATAATATTCGCTATCTTTTATTACAGGGAAAAAATTTGCATCAATCACATTTTCAACATTATATATTTTAGGTTCTGAGTCTTCGTATGTTGTCATGTTCTAATGTATTTGTTCATTTCACTGTATATTTTATCCATTTGTAATTTTTCATCCCCTGTGTTCATCCAGATCCGTCAGCTCTTTTATCATTTTAGGCTGAGACCCTTCCTTTGTTTTGATAAAGATGTATCCATTTCTTGTCCATGTTGAATGTATTTTGTTTTTGTTTTTTAACCACCTTGCTTCCTTTGCAATTTTTCCATTTTTATGGTAAGATGTTCATTTATGTAAACGTTTGATCCCTTTAAATTTCTTCTATTTTGCATAACATAGTTTTTAATATTCTTGCTAATGAACTTGACGACTACTGACGGTTTGAATCTTGGTGAATTACTGGGCAGGATGTGACAGAACGAAATGTCCCCATATTCTATGTTAATGTCCATGTCCTGTAAGAAAGTAACTACACTGTAAATGCAAACATGGTATTTAATTAAAAATAGTAAATTGACTTAAATCAGTTTTCATCAAATAGTGATTGACTCACTTTTAGTAAGTTACTTGTAATTTGTGGTCAAAAAATCTCAGTAGCTCAGTTAACTTGAGCTCGTTTCATTTAGAAAAAGTAAGTTTTTGACAAGTGTGAACAAATCCCGTATCATATCGCGATAATAAGACATCTCGCGCATGCTCAGAACAGAACCACACACGCACACTGCGCATGCCTCATTTTTGAGCGCGTTTCACTCTTCTCTTGGGAAATATCGTAACAGATACCAGTAAGTAATGCCCCTCTCCCTCGTCGATTGTGAAGGGTTTCAAGAAATGATTCACCAGTTCAATCCAGATTACAGTACATCCCCCCCATCAA
This sequence comes from Garcialebias charrua, assembly GCA_038048925.1. Lineage (NCBI taxonomy): Eukaryota > Metazoa > Chordata > Actinopteri > Cyprinodontiformes > Rivulidae > Garcialebias > Garcialebias charrua. The sequence continues at coordinate 4,797 of JBBPBX010057478.1, forward strand.
GAACCCATCATTTCATCAACTTGCTGAAGAAAAAAACATTAGACGTTTTTGAAGGTAACGCACACACGCATGCACACATAATATTTTGCACAACAAATTCTATATTTGATTCCTATAACTGATAAATATTTAATACTTTGGTTAAATCATGAGATAAATGCTATATTAATTAGAAAATGTGAAAATTTCATAAACCTACTGCAACTATTGTGTTGTTTGTTCTTCTTACATATACATGTACAAACCAGATTCCAAAAAAGGTGGAACACTGAACAAATTGTGTATAAAATCTGAATGCAATGATGTGGAGATGGCAAATGTCAATATTTTATTCGTAATAGAACATAGATGACAGATCAAAAATTTAATCTGAGTAAATGTAACATTTTAAAGGAAAAATATGTTGATTCAAAATTTCACAGTGTCAACAAATCCCAAAAAAGTTGGGACAAGTAGCAATAAGTGGCTGGAAAAAGGAAACATATAACAAACAGCTGGAAGACCAATTAACACTAATTAGGTCAATTGACAACATGATTGGGTATAAAAAGAGCTTCTCAGAGTGTCAGTGTCTCTCAAAAGCCAAGATGGTAATAGAATCACCAATTCCACCATTGTTGCGCAGAAAGATAGTGCAGCAATACCAGAGTGGTGTTACTCAGTGTAAAATAGCAAAGACTTTTAAGTTATCATCATCAACCGTGCATAACATCATCAAAAGATTCAGAGAATCTGGAACAATCGCTGTGCGTAAGGGTCAAGGCCATAAAACTCTACTGGATGCTCGTGATCTCCGGGCCCTTAAACGTTACTGCACCTCAAACAGGAACGTCAATGTCAAGGAAATAACAGAATGGGCTCAGGAATACTTCCAGAAAGCATTGTCAGTGAACACAATCCACCGTGCCATCCGCCGTTGCCAGCTGAAACTCTACAGTGCAAATGTTGTGGAGTCTCTGAGCAAGACACCTAATCTGCAATTGCGCACATGGGCGCTTACCTACATAGCTGCCAACTGCTCCACCTGGGTGTATCTCAGTTGTGATGGGTTAAATGCAGAGACCTAATTTTGCCATTGTATGGGAACACACAATGAAAATCTCAGACTTCCCTTCCCTAACTGGTGTGTTTTTTTCTTGAACCAATAAGCAGTCTGAAGTGTTTATACAACACATAGTAATACTAGTTCAGCTTTGAACCTGAGCTAAGCTGAAAATGAAAAATAACAGTGGCACAGTACTATATCTCACAAAAAAAAATTTATTTGTATAAATGTTGCTTAATCAATTTTTATTCATTTGTTAACACAATTTTAGGATAATTTTAAATCAGGTTAGAAATTTACATATTAGCTCTTCTGTCTTTCAGGGGACATTCTGAAAACTTTGATCCATCCTACTTGCTCAAAATAGAAGGGCTGTGAGGCAGTTGTACAATTTTTGATTGGTATGCTTTAAATGTGCCACAAGGCAGGCATCTTGCTGGTGTATAACTGCAAATAATTAACAGAAGCAAATGTGATCTCCAAGCTTTATTTTAGGCAGTTCTGCAAAAGTATATTCTGTAACAAAATATAATTCATCCTGGGCTTTAGATGATGTGTATGTTCAGGGCTTTTGCAACCACAAACCTAAAGGCTTTATCAGCCTGTTCAAGCAAAATCTCTGGGAACATTGAATAAATGTTTCCCACTGACTTCATGCAGACATGCACTTTAAAGTACCGTAACTGCAATTCAACATTTCTGCAAGACTGAACAAAGAATTAAGTTTCTTAAAATTCGCATGAATTAGTTTTCTAAGAATATTTTATTTTTATTAGAATTCATATTGCTGTGACGTGATGAATGAAAGAGAAAGAAGAGTGGAGGTAATAGAAACTGTGGACCAGGAAGTGGGAAAGATTAGTGAGGGTGAAGTCCGGAAAGCTCTGAAAAGAATGAAGAAGGGGAAGGCAGTAGGACCTGATGACATACCAGTGGAGGTTTGGAAATGTCTTGGAGAGATGGCAGTGAGGTTTTTGACTCAAATATTTAATGGAATATTTGAGGGTGAGAAAATGCCTGAAGAATGGAGAAGAAGTGTGCTGGTTCCCATTTTTAAGAACAAGGGTGATGTACAGAGTTGTAGCAACTACAGGGGAATTAAGTTGATGAGCCACACAATGAAGATCTGGGAGAGAGTTGTGGAAGGAAGGCTTAGACAAGAGGTGACTATCTGTGAGCAGCAGTATGGTTTCATGCCAAGAAAGAGCACCACAGATGCCATCTTTGCTTTGAGGATGTTGATAGAGAAGTACAGAGAGGGTCAGAAAGAACTCCATTGTGTGTTTGTGGATTTAGAAAAAGCATATGACAGGGTGCCAAGAGAAGAGGTGTGGTATTGCATGAGGAAATCTGGAGTGGCAGATAAGTATGTTAGACTGGTACAGGACATGTATGAGGACAGCAGGACAGTGGTGAGATGTGCTGTGGGAGTGACAGATAGCTTCAAGGTGGAGGTGGGATTGCATCAAGGATCGGCTCTGAGCCCCTTCTTGTTTGCTCTGGTGATGGACCGACTAACAGATGAGGTCAGGCAGGAATCCCCATGGACTATGATGTTTGCAGATGACATTGTGATCTGTGGTGAGAATAGGGAACAGGTGGAAGACAACTTGGAGAGGTGGAGGTATGCACTTGAAAGAAGAGGAATGAAAGTCAGCCGTAGTAAGACAGAGTACATGTGTGTGAATGAGAGGGAGGCCAGTGGAACAGTGAGGCTACAAGGAGCAGAGGTCACAAAGGTGCAGGACTTCAAGTACTTGGGGTCCACTGTCCAGGAAAATGGGGAATGTGGTAAAGAGGTGAAGAAGAGAGTCCAGGCAGGATGGAGTGGATGGAGAAAAGTTTCAGGAGTGATTTGTGACAAAAAGGTGTCAGCAAAGGTCAAAGGAAAAGTTTACAAGACAGTGGTGAGACCAGCTATGTTGTATGGTCTGGAGACAGTGGCATTGACAAAAAGACAGGAGAAAGAACTGGAAGTAGCAGAAATGAAGATGATGAGCAGTGTTTCCCCTACATAACCTGCCATGGCGGGGTGGGGGGACGGACAGAGACACGTCCTGAGCTGCGCAGCCGTTGTTGCGGTTTCTTGGGCTTGTTTTGAAAGTAAATTCGCTTGTTTGGGCTTGTTATTATTTGTTCTTTATTATTTGTCTAGAGCAAGGGTCTGCAACCTTTTCGATCCAAAGAGCCATTTCTGCTCCTTTGTTCACTAAATTAAACGTGACCGGAGCCACAACACCTGCTGCAACTGGGATTTTCAACTGGTGGCCCACGGACCACTTTAAGTTTGTTGGAGGACGTTTTTCTGGCCAGCAGGAGTGACTTTATAAAACTAAAAATTTCTAATGATTTTTAACATTTACTGCTATTTTTACATTTTAAGATAAAATAAAAGACAAGATTCTTGTAAAGAAGGAAAAATTTATATAGTTTTGCCCAGTTTCTAAAAACTAAAACGATAAACTATGCAGGCCTATGTGATTTATTTTTTTAACTGTAGAAAAATTAGGTATCCTACTTAAAAGAAATAAAGCATAAAGTGAAAGTATGTTTTACTCCTTGTAATGTAGGAAAACTTCTAAAACTAACCCTTCCAGTTGTTATAAGAACCAATAAAATTCAGTTTTATGTCAGTTTTGGTCAAAGCTTGAAAGAGCCGCTGCAGAGGGACCAAAGAGCCGCATGTGGCTCCTGAGCCTCAGGTTGCAGACCCCTGGTCTAGAGTGACAAGACCACATTAAAATGAGCTCCAATAAGTGGAGGAAATATGGGAAAAAAATAATAAAGAATGGGAGAAAGAGCACACACTTAAAGCATGATTCAGGATAGAGATTAAAGAAAGTTTTTTGTTGACTTAGCTTACTATGAGTTTGCTGTTTAATTTTAATTTTTTTATTTGTACGCATCCTTTATGATTGTCTGTTGTTGTTGTTGTTGTCCACTGTTGTCATCACTCAGTTTAAAATTCAGGTCTCTCTGGTAAATGAGTCCCAGAGGCTTAATGGGATTAATTTGTATAAATATGCCAAATGTATTTTTATTTTTTAGAGTGGATATGTTCTTCAAAGTCTTTAGCATAATTTTGCTCTTTATATGTAATGCCATAATAACTGTATGTTTATACTGTTTAAAACCGGCCCTTGTTTTACATGATGGGGTGGGTTGCATGCAGGCCTTGTTTTGGGCTTGTTTTCATGGGGCTGGTCGCTTGTTTCTGTCTCGATATACAGGCAGATAGAGACAAAGCCGAAAGCGCGCAGTTTAAGAGCAGAGGAGAGACAAATATTTCAGCCGCGCTCAGTTTTATTTATTTATTTTTCGGTGGAGGTGAGACTAGGGTGAGCCATGCGCTCAGTGTGTGTGTGTGTGTGTGTGTGGAGCCGCGCGGAGCTGCAGCCGAGCAGAGGAGAAACTTTTCAGCCACGCGTTCGTTTTTTTTTTTTCCCCCATCCGTGGGGATGAGAAAGTGAGCCGTGCGCGTGTATGTGTGGTGGGTGGGGGGTGTCAGCTGAGTGTTCAGCATGAGGCTGCTTTTATGTTTTTTTTTCAGCTAATGCACCTGCAGTGCGAGCTGCTAGTTTAGCATTACATCAGTGCCGACAGGTGTTTGGAGCGTTGGGTAGGCGGGGCGCTCGGTTCTGTTGAGGGGGCGGGGCGCCCCGCCTATATAATAATAATAATAATAATGTCTTTTCCTGTCATCTGCGTATGTTCCCATACACAGACGAAATTCGTCTCTGCATTTAACCCAACCACCTACCAGGTGGTGCAGTGAGCAGCCCGAAAGCGCCCGGGGAGCTGGAGAAATAGGTGTGTACTCATAGACACCCCAAGCTGGGTATGGTAGGGGAAACACTGCTGAGGTTCTCCTTAGGAGTGACAAGGATGGATAAGATTAGGAATGAGATCATCAGAGGTACAGCACATGTTAAACAACTGGGAGATAAAGTTAGGGAGGCCAGACTGAGATGGTTTGGACATGTCCAGAGGAGGGACAGTGGGTATATTGGTAGAAGGATGTTAGAAATGCAGCTGCCAGGAAAAAGACAAAGAGGGAGACCAAAGAGGAGATATATGGATGCAGTTAGAGAGGACATGGAGGTAGTTGGAGTGAGGACAGAGGATGCAGAGGACAGAGTGAGGTGGAGGAGGATGACTCGCTGTGGCGACCCCTGAAAAGGGAAAAGCCGAAAGAAGAAGAAGAAGAAGATATTGCTGTGACGTCCATAGTAGTTGGTGGGTTAAATCCACAAAGTGCGGATGCAGCTAAATGTTGACTCATTTTCCTGTTCAAGCAGTTTTATACTTATATTGTGCTAGGGCTGAGCGATATATCGATATTTTAAAAATATCGAGATACCAGTTACGTGCGGTGAGGTTCATGGCTGGTGAGGCACTGTGCAGTTTTTTTTTTCATATGTATAATAAAAAACAGACAAAAACTGTTCTCCACGTTTTGGCTTCTGTCTGCCATAGCTTCTTCAGTGCTTTGGATAGCATTATTTTCTTCTTTTATAATACATGAACCCTACAGAGTAGTTTATTCACCATTTGATTGGTAGCAAACAGGTTGTGTTTAAAATCTCATATCAGCAATCTTTACACATACAAACTGTAGCACACAAAAAAAGCACATTTAATTTGGAGAAAAAATTATTTTAGTCTTACCTTTACTTACAAATTAAATAAAACTAACAAAATCTATTTTTATTTTACAGAAAAGAGCTGTGAGAATTATTACAAGAAAGCCTTAAAGCTGCCCTATGTAAGTTTGTAATGCAGTCTGTAACTTTTCTAACAATATATTTTTAACATATTTCTTCACTCTGTCACTATCTGCTGACAGACTGATGTTAGACAAAGTAATCTCTGAAAAAAACTATAGTCCCCTTGCTTCTCTATCAGCATTTATAAAAACACTAAAAACACAGAGTGACCCGGACACTGACCAGCCAATAAAAACAGAGTTGTTTGTCACACCCCAACCCCCGCCTGTCCCAGCCTCAGCGCCGCGCACATTCTCATTCAAAGGATTGCAAAGCGATGCAGGACTGATTTGTATGTGACACAAATGTATTAAATATCCCTTCTTCATCCCAGAGCTGGACTTTTATTTTGTTTTTTTGCCAAAAGTCAAGTGATCGCTTCATCCTTCACTCACAGGAATGAGGAAGTCACGAGCGAATTAAATCATGTCCAACGTTGCTTCGTGAAGCTCTGCTGATTTCTGCTGGTTTTTGTGTTGTAGGACCAGTGATTCATGGTTTTATTATATTTTTTAGAATGTTTTATTAACATATAATCACAGAACTTCGTAGCGCAGAGACAGGACATGTAGAGGAGGTGGAGCATTCCAGAAATTCCATTCCTCCACTGACAGAAACGAGGAAGTCACGAGCAAATTAAATCATGTCCAACGTTGCTACGTGAACCTCTGATGATTTCTGCTGGTTTTTGTGTTGTAGGACCAGTGATTCATGGTTTTATTATATTTTTAAAAACGTTTTATTAACATATAATCACAGAATATTGAAGCGCTCCGAGCGGACACACAGCAGGGGGCGGAGCTGCAGAACTCAAGTTCAACAGAAGCACGGACTGTGGCTCCCCCTCAGAGCCATATATGGCTCTGAGGGGGAGGGAGCAGAATGCTTTTACCTGATGAAAATTTTTCTAAGTCCCAGCGTTCTACAGAAATTACATAGTGAACCTTTAATGTCATCTATCTAATACAGTATATTATTTAAACAACTCAAAGTACTGAAGTTTTATGATTTGGTGGACTATATTTTGTTAGTAATAGAACCCTCAAATCTTCAAATGTATTTTGTTAAGAGAGAAAGCTGCTAGTCTAAAAGGAACTGACATTTTTGCAAAGCCAAGGTATAGGACTAGTTTGAAGGGACGGTTTATTTCAATACAGGGAGTTGAATTGTGGAATGTTTTGGATCATGTTAAAAATGTAAACTCTGTGCTTATGTTTAAAAATGATCAAAACTAAATTGTTTAAGGGGACCACACATGCAAAATTCACTTTTTAACGTTTTTTTTACTCAACTTTGGGTATTTACTTCATAAAAAAAACAGTCCTTGTGCCAAAAAAATGCACCCAGTGGTTTATTTACTCTAAGTAGATTTATTTTACTGTGATACAAACGGTTCGTTTTAAAATACGCTCGCATGTGACGTCACAAGCGAGAGGACAACCCACCACAACCTGAGTCCAGCCCCTCACCTAGCAACCCCTGGTTAGGCTCAACCCACTTCTGTATTAAACACATGACTGTTGTTTTTCATGATTTCATCTCATCTTTTGTTTATATGTTCTTAATTTCATGTGTACAGCACTTTGTTGCAGCTGTGTTTTTTTTAAATGGCTTTATAAATAAAGTATAATTGTTATTTTTATGTTTTAGTTCAATTTTTAGTGTATTTGCGATCGCTCCCAACGCGCAGCCGGCAAAAATTAAACGAGCGGACCCCCGGCGTAGGGACCCGCGGCAACGGGACCCTCTTCTGGCGCGATGGAGCGGAGCTTCAACTGTACAGCCTCGCTGCTGCCTCGAAGCAGCCTCACAGCAGCGAGGACCTTCTCCTTACGGATTAATTTACGGGAGACACTTGGTGAACTTTGTGTTGTCTTGACTGGAACAGCGATAACTCCCAAAATCGCCGCGTGCAACGAGCGGAGCTGGCGAACACCGGAAGAGGAACAAGCTAACATTAGCATCGGATTCGGGTGGTCTCATGCTAAAAGGAGCAGCAAATTGCGGCGCGCTCAGACGGGTTTCGGTAAGTTATCTTAAGCTAGCACTAACAGTAAGTCAAATGAGTAATAAAAAAAGAGCTAATTTTAAAACAACAACACATTACAGATACTGGCTGTGCAGAGGGCGTAAACAGATCGTTGAAGGGCGTGGACTTCAGAACTCAGTATCAGAAACCGGTCGTTCAAAACGAAAGTTAAAAATGGCAGAATTAAAAAGGGTATAATTGATTATCTAAGAATTATTTTGTGTATTAAAATGAATTAATATTGTCAAGATAGCACACAGACATAACATAAAAATTTTAAAGACCTATATGTGGTCTCCTTTAACAAAATACTAAAACTTTTAGTTAAGTGTTTAATGTTCTAGATATTTGTAGATTGTGAAAAGTTACTCTTTTTGCTCTGTTACTTAAGCTCTGCACTTCCTCCTGCAGCGCGAGGCTCAGACCCCTGAGCTCACTAGCCCCCTCCAGAGGCTCGCCGCGTGTGTGTGGATTCACAGCCGTTTTGAGATCGCTCAGCGCACATACAGTTTTAGACAAAAACACGAGACATTATATTCACCAGCTAAACTATAGAAATGTAGTTTATATAGCAAAAGTATTTGGACATTTTAATAGCGACATAAAAGGGGCAGGAATACGAGCTCACACTGCAGCTGCAGCACGTCAGCCGAGTGATTGCGCAATCTTTGAAGCCAAGCAGCCCGTGCCTCTGCGCTCTGCGCACGTCTCTTCTCAGTACATTTGAACGCTAAATAAGAAAAATCGGCGATTTTGACTAAAAAATAACTTAAAACTGGTTTAGTTTTTAGTATAGTACAAATCAAAGGATAAATACAATAATTACATTTATTTTTTCAATTTACATTTTTTTCTTTCCATGATGACAGGGGAGGCGTGGCCTCACTTGCCTCCCCTGACCGCACGTCACTGCGAGATACATTTTTTTTGACGATATAAATTGAGACTATCTCGATATAAACAATATAAGTTTTATACTTGAAAATCGTCCTGCTGCCTTCTTTCTCCCACTCGCCCCCCTCCTTCTCCTTCACTGAACACAGCGGCCCCTCCTTCCTGCCTGCAGGAGGTGGGCGGAGACGTTTAGCACAACAACACGGCAGATATGAAGAGCCGCTAGCTGCTGAGGGAAATAAATCGCTAGCTGCTGAGCGAAATAAACTATGTTCTTTCTGAGCTACGGTAGTTTGGATTTAGATTGTCAGATGAAGGCAGAAAAATTATTTTTGTAGACAATGCTAAATATAGTCCAGACGAAAGGTCAGAACTATGAATCTTTTTCACCATTTAAAAAGCAGAGTGGAGCATGAACCGTGAAACGGCAGAACCGGGTGTTGTTACAGCCTCCTGCTTCCTTAAAATAAACCACGGGTCTGAGCTCGTTTAGCTGTGCTGAGCTTTATGAGAAGAGCAGAGAGAGGTGGAGACATTAATAAATCAGCAGTTTATCATATTGCTAAAGACACGGTCCTTAGCGGCTAACAAGATGGCTAATGCTTTAGCCATCTTGTTCCACAGCTGAGACAGTGTCTTTAGCGCTATGATAAACTGCTGATTTATTAATGTCTCCACTTCTCTCTGCTCCTCTCATAAAGCTCAGCACAGCTAATTAAGCTCAGACCCATGTTTTTTTTAAGGAAGCAAGAGGCTGTAAAAACACTCGGTTCACATTTCTGAGTGGAGGCTCATTTTACTGCAGTTCACAAACACGCTGACCAACGTGAAGGCACCTTTCTATCTTATCAAGACACTCAAAGCTCTTTACAACACAATCTGTGTCCTCATTTACCAATTTATACAGCACTCTACTAGATCTGTACAAAGAATAATCAGTACATTATCACATTCATACACTGATGGGACACACATCAGAGTCAATGAGGGGTTCAACAGTTGTGACAACTGTTAGTCTTCAACATTATGTGAAAATGCAATCTCCACCATTGCGACAGCTGTTCCAAGAGTATCCTTACCACTAAATAAACAATTAAAGAAGTCTGAAACAGTTTTGTTTACCTTGTCTTGCCTCCTCTTCAAGCAGGTCAGTATGTAAAGCTAGGTACCGCTCCTCGTCACACAGCGCCTCAATCCTGGCCTCTTCCTCCGACAGCTGATAGGATGTATTCCATGACCCGCTATCATACTCTGAAAGGTCATGTAAGTGACCACGTCCATCATATCTGTTGAATGAAAACCAGGATTAGAGAGAAAAAAGTTGACAAAACATTTGATACAAACACAGATCTACTTACCAAGTTAGTGGGATCTAAAAAGCCATATTTACCACTTCAAAATAGGTCTACTATAGGTCATGAAAGAGTATAATTGCAAAACCTGAAACAATTAATATATACTTTAACGACATAATGTCCAACTTAAATCTGTGGGCCTAATAATGCATAGCAATCGTTCTGCTTATATTTTCTTTCTGTGCATGTTGTACAATTCAACAACGCAAAAATAAAAATAAAAAAACAATAAAATAAAAGACAAAGCAACTCGCCTCTTACCTTACAGGGTTTTATTCCCCCCCTGTAACACTCATCAATACTTCTAAATCTGCAAAAAAAAGTTACATTCACACAAACCCGAGCACATAAATACCTATCCGTAAGAACCCAAATGGATGATTATTTCCAGTGTTCGTCCTTCTATGGCATCTCTCTGTTGTAGATTCTTCATGAAGGCAAAGAAATGGGGTGCTGTAGTTGACATTCAAGGTTCGGAAGGACCCCTAAGCTTAACTTGCTGGGGGAAAATGGGTTATGTGATAAAGACATACATTTAAATTGTGTTCAAAGAAAACATAGGTTGGGCCACTGCAGACGAAGGTGGTTCAATAAAGTAAATGCATATAGAACATTGACAATAATATCTAAAAATTCAAAATATATGACTCTTACCTGGCAAAACATTTTGAAAACTGAAAATTATTTGGATATTCTGAGACAAATTACAATTTCTCCATACACGTCAATATCTTGAAGCACCTTGACTGCAGGGAATTTAGACCACATTTGAATTTTCACTGGCTTTGCAGACATCAACAAAAAACTAAAGCCCCAGTAATGCTGCAATTTTATTGTTTGGATTTAAAGCTAGCCTGAGTGTGAACAGAAAAGAAAGGCTTCATTTCATTTTGTTCAATTGTAAAAATAATAATAATAATACAGTATTAATAATAATAATAAATTTTAAAAAGTGTCCAGAGGAAATTATATTAACATGCCAACATGCAAGTCTAGCTTGACTTACAGTAGTAAAAAATAAAATATAAATATTTGTTACAAGTTTACAGTACTTGTTATGCATAAACTATAAAGGAAGCACAAATATATAAAAGCTCTGTTTATGCTAAATGATGCGTTTTTTATACTTTAATGTTATTGTTGACTCTGGCAGGCCTGTCATGGCTAACGTTAGCAAAGTGGTATTTGCATGTTAGCATGTTAACGTTAAAAACATCTAATATTTTTTTGCTGTAAGTTCAAAACATTAAAGTCAAGTTATCAGGCAAGAAATAAAACGTTCTTCGTATGTTTCAGGTCTTCTCGAGCTTCTGCAATTAAAACTTCCGAGTTGTCCCTGAGGCTAACGGATAGAAACAGTTAGCATAATGTTTCGGTCTGTTGGTTCAACCGACCTATCAATCAGGATGCTCTTGTCCCCCATCCATGGGATGAGATGTTTTCCGTGCTCGTGGTAAATAGCCTTTTCGTCGTCTCGGAACAGTTTGCAGGCATAGCCGAAAACCAAGAGGTCCGCATATTTATCGCTGTCACTCACGTCCTTCTTCACAGGTTTGGTGTTGTTGTCTTTTTTCGCAGCTCCACGGCGATACATCGTGAAAATAAACACAGAAATGTTAATCTTAAAGATTACTGATAATTATATAGTAGATTTAGATAACCTAATAGCTAATAAACTATCCATTTTTTTTATAAATCCGCAACGTTTTCGACAAGTTAAACGAGGGTCGCCATGTTAGAATAAGTAAATGTTGCTCTAGTTTCTCGTCAGCACTTTCCAGCATATTTTCTTTAGAAAAAAATAAAAAATAAATGAAAAAGCAAAAATTCAGCTGTATTGTTTTATTTCATATGACATTTATCAAAATTATTTTGTTATGGAATTGTATTTTGTTTGGTTTTGTTTTCGTAATTTGTCGAATGTGCTGTTATTAGGGAATGATTTACCGCCGCCTTTAGGAGTGGGGGGAGTGTGGGTTTTCTTTCTCTCTGATAAGAGCCGTTTCATGTGGCCCTGAAACTGTTCTTTAAATAAATAAACTACATTATATTCCATCCATCCATCCATCTTCTTCCGCTTATCCGACTACATTATATTATGTAGCTTATTTACTTTTTGTTATTCAAGCCAAGTTAAATGTTTTATTAGTATGACTATACAGTACTAGCCTGGCCCTCGCTTTTCCTACGCAGCTCCGCTCAATTCTATTTTCCCTTCACTGCTCCCTGGCCCTCGTCTTTCCTACGCAGCTCCGCTCAATTCTATTTTCCCTTCACTGCTCCGTCTGGGACTTCTCCCATAGACAAGGATTTCTCCGATAGATTTTTGACCGGACCAATCAGAGAACAGAAGGGGCAGAGTTTTTGGCCCCTAACCCACGCCCCCACCAGCGCGCAGCCAGCGAGCATCCGCATGTTCTGATTCAAAGCGATGCAAAGCGATGCAGGACTGTTTTATATGTGACACAAATGTATTAAATTCCCCTTCTTAATCCCTTATCTGGAGTTTTCTTTTGTTTTTTTTCCCAAAAGTCAAGTAATCGCTCCCTCCTCCCTCCTCCTCTCCCTCCGCTGAGTGCAAATGAATGAGGAAATGGCTGAGGTTGTCACGAGAG
>JBBPBX010057478.1:20000-22418 GCA_038048925.1 Garcialebias charrua
TGTGTTTTTGTTTTATTTTTCCCCCCAGTGTTTCAGCGTATTCAACTTCTTCATTGACCTCGGCGATCGCCTAGCCCTACATCCCTCTCCCACCCTGTGCCAAAAAGGATAGAGACCATGGAGGATTTTGTGAGAGAGGAGCACCTCGTGACTCCAAATTTGCTACCCTGGTAGGTTTTACAAGTCTGGAGGAAAGCCGAGCATAACGCAGTACCGTACAACCAAACACTTGGAAGTGTCAGTGAACTATATCATGGATTTATTCCAACAGGTTCTGCAAATTTCCAGAATTGGAGGAAAGCACACCAAGGACTTTGTCTACAAATTTCTTGATAGGTATGTATCAACACACGCTCACCCACCCACTAACCATCTGAACTAAATATTTTACTTGCAAGTTCAGTATTTAGTTTTGTAAACTAAATATTTAGCTATCAAATTAAATATTTAATTTAGAACGACGTGTATTAATAACATGGTTAAAATATGACTGGAAAAAAATGATCAACCAGCCACCTTGCTGTTGGAGAGATAACATTGTAATCAAGAAATGTGTGTTTTTGTTTTATTTTTCCCCCCAGTGTTTCAGCGTATTCAACTTCTTTGACCTCGGCGATCGCCTACACCGTATACATCCCACCTCTTCAGCTGTGCCAAAAAGGATAGAGACCATGGAGGATTTTGTGAGAGAGGAGCACCTCGTGACTCCAAATTTGCTACCCTGGTAGGTTTTACAAGTCTGGAGGAAAGCCGAGCATAACGCAGTACCGTACAACCAAACACTTGGAAGTGTCAGTGAACTATATCATGGATTTATTCCAACAGGTTCTGCAAATTTCCAGAATTGGAGGAAAGCACACCAAGGACTTTGTCTACAAATTTCTTGATAGGTATGTATCAACACACGCTCACCCACCCACTAACCATCTGAACTAAATATTTTACTTGCAAGTTCAGTATTTAGTTTTGTAAACTAAATATTTAGCTATCAAATTAAATATTTAATTTAGAACGACGTGTATTAATAACATGGTTAAAATTTGACTGGAAAAAAATGTTTTCTCTAAACTAAAATATTGCTGTTGATTTTTGTAACTTTGCTAATGGCACCTCATAGATATGAAAATGTTTGGCAACTCGAGTGCGTTTTGCAGCAATTTTTTAACTGATGTGCTGATGTGGAGTCAGTTCCCACCTGCCTGAAGACTGCCACCATCATCCCAGTCCCAAAAAGCTCCACAGTGACTGGTCTGAATGACTATAGACCGGTGGCTCTCACCCCGATAGTCGCTAAATGTTTTGAGAAACTGGTCATGTCCCACATCAAGACAACCGTCAACATCAGCGAGGACCCTCATCAATATGCATACCGCGAGAACCGATCAACAGAGGACGCCATCTCCTCTGTGGTCCACACTGCTCTCACCCACCTGGATCAGAAGGACTCATACGTGCGTCTGCTCTTTGTGGACTTCACATCTGCCTTCAACACCATGATCCCCCAAACTCTGATAGACAAACTATCCACACTTGGACTAAGCCCCTCCATCTGTAACTGGGTCTTAGACTTTTTAACAGACAGACCACAGTCCGTGAAGATCCACAACTTCTCCTCCTCCACCATCACCCTCAGCACTGGCTCTCCTCAAGGATGTGTGCTGAGCCCTCTTCTGTTCACTCTGCTCACATATGATTGTACAGCCACACATCCAGGCTGTCATATTGTTAAGTTTGCAGATGATACAGCTGTGGTGGGATGCATCACAGATAATGATGAATCCAGCTACAGACAGGAGGTGGAACACCTGGAGAGCTGGTGCAAAGAGAACAACCTTCACATGAATGTGAAGAAGACGAAGGAGATGATTGTGGACTTCAGAAGGAACAAACACACCCACACCCCACTGTACATAGGTGGATCTGCGGTGGAGGTGGTCTCCAGCTACAAGTACCTGGGTGTACACTTGAACGATAACCTCAGCTGGAGCAACAACACCACCAGCCTGATCAAGAAAGGTCATCAGAGACTCTACTTCCTTAGACGGCTGAGACGTGCTGGTCTGAGTAGCCCAGTCCTCACCTCGTTCTACAGGTGTGCAGTGGAGAGCGTCCTGTGCTCCAGCATCAACGTGTGGCATGGAGGCTGCACAGTTGCAGAGAGGAAAGCTCTACAGAGAGTGGTGAAGGCTGCACAGAAGTCTGTTGGAGTCAGTCTCCCCACCATCACAGACATTTACACCTCCAGATGCAGAAAAAGAGCCACCTGCATCATGAAAGACCTCACTCACCCAGCACACTCACTCTTTGCACCACTCCCCTCGGGACGGAGGTTGAGGAGCATCAAATGTAGAACCACTAGACTGAGGAACAGCTTCTACCCTGAGGCTGTCAGACTCATGAATAAATAAATAATAAGAA
>JBBPBX010057479.1:7119-22418 GCA_038048925.1 Garcialebias charrua
CCGGACCAATCAGAGAACAGAAGGCGGAGTTTTGAACGACGTCGACTGACGTCGTCATTCAAAATGGCTGCCGCCACGAAGGAATTTTCAATAAAACAAGGTAAAAAACTATTATTTCTCTGCTGAGAAAAAATAGATTTCATAGCTGACGTTATATCAGAAGTGTTCCTGAGCAATCAGAGAGCAGAAGGCGGAGTTTTGAACGATGTCGACTGACGTCGTCATTCAAAATGGCTGCCGCCACGAACGAATTTTCATCAAAACAAGGTAAAAAACTATTATTTCTCTGCTGAGAAAAAATATAGTTCATAGCTGACGTTATATCAGAAGTGTTCCTGAGCTTAACAGTTCCTAAATCAATTCACGAAATGGTCAAATCTGCTGGATATTAAATAGTTTCGGTTTGATATTTTCCAAACAGCCTCGGGTGCGCTACGAAAATAAATGATAAAAAATCGAATTTTATCTCAAATGTTTCATCTAGGCCAACAGTCAGTAAATTAAAGACATATAATTACACACTGGTGGCAGAAAAAATATCCACCGAGTGGTTTCTGAGCAATTTATCTGATAGCCTGGACCTCGTCAGGCTAAACTAACAAAACTCTGCCTCCTGTTCTCTGATTGGTCCATTCAAAAATCTCCAGGAGAAATCGTTGTCTATGGCAGAGATGCCAGACCCTAGTCCAAAGCGAAGTGAAGGACATGGGTCTGGTATCAACCAGGCTATGACAAGAGGTAAATGCAATAAAACACTAGCTAAAAGCAGCAAAAGTTTAGCTAAAATCTAAATGCTAACTAAAAATAAAACACTGCCGGTACTTCAGTACCGGTAGCAGAATATAGATAGAAGCTAAAATAATCAAAACACTAGCTAAGATAAGCAAAAGGTTAGTTAAAAATGTAGGAAGTAGGAAAACGCTAACTAAAAGTAACACTAGTGAAAAGTAACAAAGGGCCAGCTAAAAGCTTAACGTAAAGCTAGTTAATAATTTGGAGTAGCAGAATGGTAGCTAAAAGGGCGGCCGTGGCACAGTGGTAATGGCAGTCGACCCCCGATCGGAAGGTTGGATGTTCGAATCCCGCGTCCGCTCAACATGTGTCGTTGTGTCCCTGGGCAAGACACTTAACCCCGAGTTGCTCCCGGTAGGTCTGGATGGCGCCTTGCAAGGCAGGCTACCACTACCGGTGTATGAATGTGTGTATGAATGGGTAGATGGCTGGTATTGTAAAGCGCTTTGGGGCTCCTCACAGGGGGCTGGAAAGCGCTATATAAATAAGCTCCATTTACCATTTAAAAGTAGCAAAGCAGTTGGAAGTAAAAAATAGCAGAGTACCAGTAGCTAAAATCTAAAACTAATAAAATGCTAAAAGCTAAAAGTAACAATATCTAAAGATAGTGAAAGGCAGGTTAAAAGCTAAAAAAGCAAAAAGCTAGTTAATAATTTGAAGTAGGAGAATGGTAGCTAAAAGTAGCAAAGAGTAGCTAAAAGCTAAAACTAGTCAAAGGCTAAAAGCTTAAAAAGCAAAAAGCTAGCTAAAAGTAACACTAGCTAAATATAGCAAAGTCTAGCTAAAAGAAGCAAAAAGCTAGTTAATTTGAAGTGGCAGAATGGTAGCTAAAAGCTAAAAAAAAAGCTTAAAGAAAGCAAATTGCTAGCTAAAAGTACACAAACTAAATATAACAAAAGGCTAGCTAAAACCTAAAAAAAGCAAAAAGCTAGTTAATAATTTGAAGTAGCAAATTTGTAGCTAAAGTAGCAAAAAGTAGCTCAAAGCTAAAACTAATAAAAGGTTAAAAGCTTATAAAAAGCAAAATGCTAGCTAAAAGTAACAAAAGGCTAACTATTATTCTGATTCTGAAAAGTGAAAAATAGCAAAAAAAAACTAGTTAATTATTCAAAGTAGGAGAATGCTACCTAAAAGCAAACGTAGCCAAATAAATAAATAGAACCAGATTTCAAAGAGAAGATTGTTTTTGAAGGACCGAACGAGGTCTCTGTGTGTTTATGGGGTAAAAGAGTTGTAAATAAAGTTAAATCTTTTAAAATATATACCAATTACAAAAACTAAAAGCCACAGCACCGTTCTCCTGAATGAGTTGAATGTTTTGATACAATAACGGCCAAAGTAAAATATATGAAAGTATCGTAGGTAAATTGCATAAAAGTACAGAAAAATAAATGAAAATAGAAGAATAATAGTAAAATGCTGAATCAGCGTTCAAACGATAATGTTCAGCTGTTCTTAAAACGTACCCCAACAGTTGCATCTGTGTTGCTGTCCTCTTGAAATCGGCCTGCTTGCACTTTACATCTGTCCACAGTCAGAAAGTCTCCGCTCTGCAGAGCACACGCACATCGTTACACATTACGTTGTTTATGCTTCCCGGTAGGTACAGACATCTGAAACTGAAGAGTTACATTTTCTCAGCGATCAGCTGAGGCACATTTGTTCCTCTGAAGAATTTCAAAGCATCTTGAAACGTCTGGTTTTATAAATTTCAGAAGGAGATCAGATTCTTTTTTCTTTTTGGCTGTAAAACTTGTTTATGAAGTTCCACTGGAGCGCAACAAAATGGAGGGCTTCACCAGTGAGAAATGCTTTGGGCCAGTTTGTGACGAGCTAAAATGGATTCCCAGATATTTATAAACGGCTCTTCCTCTCTGGACAGACACGTCTCTCGTTCTCTGCCCATGTTGTCCTAACAGCTCATAAATCTCAGAGAAGGAGGTTCAGGACTGAGCAATCCAATCTTCCCTTGCAGCATGGGAGCATAGTTGTGTCTGCGTGTGTGTGTGTGTGTGTGTGTGGTTGTGTTGATGGTGCTGGAAAGGTCATCTGGTGACAGTCACTATAAATACTGAAAGGCTGCAGGGGTGGGAAGGGCAAGAACTTAAGTCTCACCCTTGGACACTAGAGGCTGCTTTGAGCTCAAGCTGTGGTATCTTTCAGAATGCCTGAACAACTACAACCAGACAGCTGATGTTTTTTTTCCAACATTTCACTGTTTAGGGACAACGTTAACGTTAAACAAGTCTAAAATGTCAAGTTTGTCCAGGGCAAGCACGATGATAAACTTACAGGACATGCCGAGTCCCTCTGCTGGCTCTTTTGGCTGTGAATGCTTCCGATCTCAGTCTGCGAGCTGGAGTGAGACATTCCCTCAAAAAACGGCCTAAAAACAAAGAGAATTTCAAATTATGAGAATAAAACTGAAGGAGTATATACTGTCACTTCCAAACTAAAAGATGCTACAGTTTTCACATGCTTTAAACCCCGCAGTGTATGCAATGCTGCAGCTAATGTATGGATTATTTTAAAATGAGCTAACGAGCTTTATGCCGCCAAAACATTTAGCCTCATCACATCCGGGCACTCACAGAACTGCCCAATACACGTCTCTTTGGGGGGTGGGTCCCC
Source organism: Garcialebias charrua (assembly GCA_038048925.1). Classification (NCBI taxonomy): domain Eukaryota; kingdom Metazoa; phylum Chordata; class Actinopteri; order Cyprinodontiformes; family Rivulidae; genus Garcialebias; species Garcialebias charrua. The sequence goes on from JBBPBX010057479.1 coordinate 10,543, forward strand.
GTGACTTAATGAGACTACCTGTATAAATAAAGGTTAAAAATAAATAAATCTGACCAACGAAATACCGAACAGGTCACAGTGGACCAATGAAACGGGGGAGGGAGTGGGGGATGTTCATACGTCCACCCCCCATTCTCTCCTCCCCTTCACGTTGTATTATAACAAAGTGTTTGCAGCCACTCAAAATAAGTGTGAATCGTTTAATGTGCGACTCTGAGCGCTGTGGGAGGCTTGGATGACTGGCGGCGAGAACTCTTTTACCAAAACTGATCGTATGCGAAGAGCAGCTTTTGCTCAAGTCTTCCAGTGGATCCTGACAGTGGAAGAGTGTCAAAAACACTCTGCAGGAAGAAGATGAAGATAGCGATGGGTAGGCTACTGTATTATTATTATTTTAACCAGCCAGGTTACAGTCACTGCTGAGAAAAAAACATTTACTGTACATATTTTTGTATGTCATGGTACGTATTTAATTAAAAGTTAAAAATAAAAATAAACTTTCTGTGTAAATATCTCATTACGTGGGCTTATAGACAAGCACGGCCTTTATATGTACAAAATTATATATATTTTTATTTATTTAGTGGGCGCGGCTTATATTCAGGTGCGCTTAATAGTCCACGAATTACGGTAAGTGTTTTACGTCTTGGACCGAACCCATCTGTGTTTCATTTGTTATTGGAACATTATTATTATGCTTATGAATCAACTTTTATTGGGTTAACAACAAAACATGCTATACAATATTCAAATTTTCAGTCCATACAATTGAATCCATATTATTTACACTTACTGGTATTTTTCTAAAATAATAAATTTCCTCTCCTTTTTGTTCTTCTGAGTGGCCCTAATGCTGGTCGTACAAGACAAATGACCTTTAAGGAGAACGGTTCTGCTCAAACATACTTGAGTTTGGGTTTGGGAGTGCTCAGCACGCTGTCGTTGTCGTCCATCTCTGGCCCACTGTCACTCTGGTTGTACACCTCAAGACTGTCATAGAGCAAGTCCAGGTCCTCCTCCACCTCCTGGGTCTGATCCACTGGATCAGAGTCCAGAACCTGTCAGACATGTTAAAACACATCTTCAGCATATTGTGATTGAAATTTGTCTTTAGGGATATAAACCAAGAAGCTGCAGGAAGCAAATTTCTTCAGGTATTGATCGCCACAGCTGAACTAATGGAGAATAAAGCTAGTGAGGGTTATAAAACAAGAAAGCGATGCATTAAATACAACCTTGTCTTTGCTCTGATCGGGGTAATTAAATGGTGAGAGAGTGAGAGAGCTAAGGTGCTGCACAGTTGGGATGTGCATCAACGGAACCACATGCAGGCAGGCCTGTGGACTAATCAGGTGATTAATGCCACTCCGGTGTGAAGCAGATAAACACGGCCCGCTCCCTTAGCTCCTCCTGCCTGGGTATTTATAGAGCTGCACATTACCTAGCCACAAGGATGAGATTAGTGACAGGGAACGCAATAAAATATCACAGAGCCACCTGGAGCTTCCAGAACTATCCAGAAAAATACATGACGGATTGTCTGGAGTCTGTTGTGAGCATCACTGGACAAAATCAGACGCACGGCTTATGTCACAATAACAGCTAAATTGAGCAGAAGGCGTGCGTTGACTCAGTTTGAGACTGTTTTTTTGTAGCTGTAGTTTGTACGACTTAAACAAAAGAAACAAGAAGAACAAGTTCTTTCCATAGATTTTATGGTTTAAGGGCGAAAAGGTTAGTTCCAAAAGCCTAAAACATACTGGTGTTATTAAACGTTACTGAACTCAACTGACCCAATCTTTTGCAGAATCACAGGGTGTGCAGCGTAAAACTGAGACCAAAAGGTTAGATGACTTTACTGGAACTGAGTTATTAAAACTAAAGGAAGCAGAACACAAACTAGGGTTGCCAAATAACTTAAAGCAGCATAAGGCTACCGGTAGTTAAAATGCTAAGAGCACCTACTGGTTAGCTAACTCAAAATCTGTAGGGGGCTTGCTAGCCAAAAGCAGCAAAAGACTAGCTGCTAGCTTGACACGACAAATGCAACCAAAAAAACTAATACAGGTAACCCCCGACCTACGGCGCCCGCGACCTACGGCAACCCGGACCTACGAACGTATCATATTTAATAATTTAATAAAAAATATATATATTTTGTGTTTAAATGTTATTAATTTCATGTGTACAGCACTTTGTTGCAGCTGTGGTTGTTTTAAAGGCTTTATAAATAATATTTTTAATAAAAATGATACGTTTTTCTCATAATTGCGCAACTTCCGGCCATTACAGAAAATGCCCCGGCAGCCATTTTAGGTAGGTCTGTTGTCCCGGCAGCTGGTTGTGATGTCTGTGTTTGTTCCAGGATGGCCTCATATGGATAAATTACTGGCTGGAATTGCTCTGTGAACTCTGTGGACGTCTCAGCCTGGAGCAGCACCCGCGGATCGATCGCCGATCGCTCAGTCATCGCGCGAACACCAGCTCATGGCCTGGCTAACATGCAGCTAGCAGAAGCTAACACAGGCCTCGAGCAGCTGCCGTGGTTCGCTACTCGGCCCGACAACATCAACGCATGGCAACCTAAGATGTCGGCTTTGACCATCTCAAAGTAAGAAATTATATTTTTATTTATTCTGTATTAATTAATTATTTTATTCTGTAATAATTTTACAGTATTGAATGTGCTGTGCTGAATAGCAATGTTTAACATTACTGCACACTGTACATGCTGTACAGTTACTGTGTGTGTTTATGGATGAATGTGTGGTGTAATGTGTTAGATAAGTGTTTGTAAATAAAGTTCTGTGCATGTTTATGGCCCAGTATGTCCGCTTGTTCAGTCTCATGCCGATAAATGTGTGTGCGGGGCTCCATTAGCATTATTTCCGCGACGTACGAACGAAACCAGGACCTACGAACAAGACGTTATTTTCACCCCCGAGCTACGGCAGAATCGAGCTGCGAACAGTCCTTAGGTCCGGAACTCGTTCGTAACTCGCGGGTTTCCTGTAGTAGCAAAACGCTAACTGAAAGTATTGTAAAGTTAGACGAAAGCTAAAAGAAGTGATTAGCTAAAAGCTAAACGTAACAAAGATTGCTAAAAGTATAAAAAAGCTACATAAAAGCTAATTCAGTTCAATTCAAATTTTAAAATACTTTATTAATCCCAAAGGGAAATTAAATGTTCTAGCTCATCATTCTGGTTGATGCTGATGGCTGTGGACAGAAAGGATCTTCTTGTAGCGGCCAACAAAAAGGAACCAAAGGCTAACTAAAAGCTAAGAGAAAAACATGGTGAAAAGGTAAACGTTCCCAAAAGGTTAGATAAAAGAACCAAAAGGCTAGCCAAAAGCTACGAGAATCAAAAGGCTCACGCTTAAAGTAGCAGAAGAAAAAAATAGGGCCAGTTTGATAAAATAGTTTATTTAGCTAACAGATTAACTATCTCCTTATTTGTTAAACCAGGGGTCCCCAAACTTTTTTCTGTGAGGGCCACATAACTTTTCCCTTCTCTGGTGGGGGGCCGGAGTCAGTTTGTAACAGGAAAAAGTGTGAGGATTGCAAGAGTGCCTAAATGTAAAAATGTATTGTTTTCCAGAAAGCACAATCAAATAACCCTCTCTGGGTTCTTCACAGCACAAAAGTCAGGAGATAAATAATAACACTATTAATAAAATAAATAATAACCAAATAACCCTCTCTAACAAAAGTGCAAATGTATTCTGCTGAGCTAACAGTCCACTTTTTAGCTTTGAGAGTTTGTCTGCTCGCATTTGGCCTTGCAAGCTATCATACTTGTCTTTGTGACGGGATTCATAGTGTCGCCGCAGATTGTATTATTTGAATACCGCCACCGCCTCTTGACAGATGACACAGACAGCCTTTTCTTTGCATTGAACAAAAAAATAATCCTTTGTCCACTGCAGCTTAAATGCCCTGCATTCTGAATCAAAATTTCTCTTACCTAATCTTTTTGCCATTATTCCGTTCTGTCTTTGACAGGGGCGGGTTTAGGATTTTTTTCTGGGGGTTGCCAGATAGGGGCACAGACCGCAGAAGGGTGGAACACAATAAATCAAATGTGGAACAATAGTTCAAAATAGTTCATAACTAAGGAACATTTTATTGCAAAAGTCCAACTTTATTATCAAATACAAATACACACATGAAAGAAAAAAATCTAAATGCTCTATGGTATTGTTCTGGGGGCCGGACCAAATGTGGAGGTGGGCCGGCGTAGTTTGGGACCACTGTGTTAAACCAATACCAAAGTACAACTTAACAAGATGCTCAACATTCTTCATTTTACCACAGTTAAAATGGCAAACTCTGTTTTATCATGTCAGAGTTCAGATAATATTACGACTCATTTAGCTTCGGATTGGTCATTTGTTGACACGCCTACTGGATTGATTGACAGGTAGCATTGTGGATCCGACTCATTGAAAAAATATAAAAAAATGAGCTGTAAAAAAAAATATATATATATATCTCGTAGGACTTTATTCTCATAATACTAGGACTTTATTCTCATAATTTTATGGCGTAAAACATTTTTTGTTCTTAGCGTGGCCCTAAATCTCCGTCGTAAAAAGTATAAAAGTTAACTCTAAAAAAAGCTAAGTCTGGTCCTCTGGACATTCAAAAAACAAAACAAAACACAAAAGTAGAAACGTTTCTACTTTTGTGTTTTTTTGTTTTTTTGAATGTCCAGAGGACCAGACTTAGCTTTTTTAGATTTTTCTACCTGGATTATTGAGCATGCATCAGGGTATAAAAGTTAACAAAAAAATCATAGCACCCATCTACTGAATGATTTACAGTAAATATTTCGACATATAATGGTTAAAAAAGGTATAGAGTTAGATCGTAAACCGGTGTGTGGAAATAGCGTGAATTCTTCAGCTAAAAACAAAACAGCACATTAAGGTTCACACTTAGTGAGCTTGCTGCTAATGGAAACGTTTGAATCAAACATTCACCAGCGAAGAAGTAATAAAACCTCTCGTCCTGTCAGGGACACGTTAGCATCGACGCAGCAGTAAGCTGCTCAGACAGTCAATACTGAGATTATGTTCTGCTGCCCCAAAGGCAATTTAATAACTTCAGGTGTCACAGGAGACTTCATAAGAGAGGGGGCCGAGACATTTCAGAGGAGCACAGAAAAAAAGGATGAGGTGCCTCTTTGCTATGGCTCTAAATACGTTCTTCTGGGTGTCAATCAGAAAAATTGATGAGACAATTTGCAACTTACCTCGTCTGTAACTTTAAACCTCTTCAGCAAAGCCACAAATTTCTGTTTGAAATTAGGTTGCTGTAAAAAGAAGCAAAGAAACCCCCCGTGTAATTATGATATAAAAATGGAATAAATGCTACAGTTCAAAAAGCAGACAGCTGTGCTCATAAATTCTCCCAGTTACCATCCACTGGATTACTCATTTCATGTAATGCCCATTAAATTCAGCCCAGTGAGCCCACAGAGGTCATTTACATGCTCATTCAGCTCGTCCTAATGGAACACACCGTGTTCTTTCTCCTAAAAGCTCGTGTAAAGAGTACCGTGCAGGTCTTGGGTTATTCCCAGTCAATGATTGGCGAGCGTGAAGCTCAGTGTGGCAGACAGAAAGCAGGCAACTAACCCTGGTGATAGAGGTGGTTCTGATCATTTTCCTACGAGGTTTTTTGGGCTTCCTGACCTCGTCATCTTCATCGTCGATATCCTGAAACAAAAAAAATTTCAAATGAGATGAATGAAAGTCTCATCTCAGACATGAGAGCTAAAGAAACTGTGTTTCCTGTGGAAAAGTTTGGATGCTGAGAGCTAAATGATTGCTGAAAATTGAGCTAAAACTGAGATATTGAAATAAAAATAATCAGAACACTAAAAAAAACTAAAGTTGAAAAAGGCAAGTTTAAAGTGAAGCATATAACACAGGGCCAACTAAAAGTAGCTAAAGGTTAGCTAAAAGCAGCAAAACTCTAGCTCAAGTGCACCGCAATATGTCAGCACTGACGGGCTCTGCTTCGACTCGCTCTTTTTTTGTTCCTGTTTGCGTTTAAACTTTTTATGTGCCTACACTGTACACCCTCGCTACGGGTAACGGGTATGACCGCGATGCACTTTTGGAGTTTTGTGTGTCGCTGCCTTGCCATTGTGGATCAGTTCCTGGACCCCTTCCAGCTTCAGGCTGGGGCCTGTCATGGCGGCTGTCTCCATGATCTTTCATCTGCCTGCACGATTCAAACTCTACGGAACAGTTCGGTTATGAAGGTAAACATTGGATGCTCTGTGTCTGCCGTACCCGATTCTGGGAGGCACTCATTGTCTGTTACCACTGTAGTGGTTATCATCATGCTGCTAATGGGACCAGGGCGCTAACAAAACCACACTCCTAGCAGAACGATTGTGCTAAGAGAACATCACTGGTAACAGAACCACTCTGCTAATAGGACTATGCTGCTATCAGAACTACACCACTAGCAGGACCACACTGCTAAAAGAACCACTCCGCTAACAAAACCACACTGCTAACAGAACCACTCTGCTATTAGGACTATGCTGCTAACAGAACCACACCACTAACAGGACCACACTGCTAACAGAACCACTCTGCTAACAGAACCACTCTGCTAAGACTATGCTGCTAACAGAACAATACAGCTAACAGTATCATCCTGCTAACAGGACCACACCGCTAACAGAACCATTGTGCTAAGAGAACATCACTGCTAACTGAACCACACCGCTAACAGGACCACACAGGACTATGCTGCTAACAGAACCACACTGCTAACAGAACCACTCTGCTAAGACTATGCTGCTAACAGAACAATACAGCTAACAGTATCATCCTGCTAACAGAACCACACCACTAACAGGACCACACTGCTAACAGAACCACTCTGCTAACAGAACCACTCTGCTAAGACTATGCTGCTAACAGAACAATACAGCTAACAGTATCATCCTGCTAACAGGACCACACCGCTAACAGAACCATTGTGCTAAGAGAACATCACTGCTAACAGAACCACACCGCTAACAGTATCATCCTGCTAACAGAACCACACTGCTAACAGAACCATTGTGCAAAGAGAACGTCACTGCTAACAGAACACTGCTAACAGAACCACTCTGCTAATAAGACTATACTGCTAACAGAACCACACTGCTAATAAGACTATACTGCTAACAGGACCACACCGCTAACAGAACCATTGTGCTAAGAGAACATCACTGCTAACAGAACCACACCGCTAACAGTATCATCCTGCTAACAGAACCACACTGCTAACAGAACCATTGTGCAAAGAGAACGTCACTGCTAACAGAACACTGCTAACAGAACCACTCTGCTAATAAGACTATACTGCTAACAGAACCACTCTGCTAATAAGACTATACTGCTAACAGAACCACACTGCTAACAGAACCACCCTGCTAATAAGACTATGCTGCTAACAGAACCACACTGCTAACAGAACCACTCTGCTAATAGGACTATGCTGCTAACAGAAGAACATTGCTAACCGAACCACTCTGCTAATAAGAGTATGCTGCTAGCAGAACCATACCGCTAACAGAACCACTCTGCTAATAGGACTATGCTGCTAACAGAAGAACATTGCTAACCGAACCACTCTGCTAATAAGAGTATGCTGCTAACAGAACCACACCGCTAACAGAACCACACTGCTAATAAGAGTATGCTGCTAACAGAACCACACTGCTAACAGGACCACACCGCTAACAGAACCACTCTGCTAAGACTATGCTGCTAACAGAACCACACTGCTAACAGAACGATTGTGCTAAGAGAACATCACTGCTAACAGAATAACACTAACAGAACCACTCTGCTAATAAGACTATGCCGCTAACAGAACCACACCGCTAACAGTACCATCCTGCTAACAAGACCACACCGCCAACAGAACCACACTGTTAACATTACCATGCTGCTAATGGGAACATGTTGCTAAGAGAACCTCACTGCCAGCAGAACCCCTCTGCTAATACGACCATGCTGCTAACAGTAACCATTTTTAAAACACTTTAATTGTTTTTAATTGCAGTATATTGTTGTCCGTCTAAAACAGGTCTTCTGTGAGGGACTTTATACAGATTCATCCTACTTCCACTGTTATATTTACCATGTTGTTTACTACATTTCTTTTGGACCTTGTTGATGCATTTCTTTTTCACTTTTTGGTGCTTTGTTTTGTATTTTTATGACAATCTTTTGCATTTATTTTTTTTTATTTTTGGAGAGTCAAGACGGTTCATCTCTTCCTGAGCATTTCATTTCATTGTTGAGCTTGTGTTGATCTGCATATGACAAACAAACTAAAAAAGCATCAACTTTTTTTCTCTTGTTAGCTAAAAGCAAATCTAGAAAAACAGTAGTTAAACAGTAGAAGTAGTAAACGACTACCTAGACGTATCAAAAAGCCAGTTATGTAGTTAAGCCGATATATGCAATACAGTATATTGGCTGGCACAAACTGGAGACGTGTCAGGACCCAGGTTCTGGCACGTTCTGGCACCAACCTGGGCATGAACTGCGTCATCGCTGGCCTCCTGCTCCGAGGAGTAGCTGTCGTCATCGTCCTCTGAATCATTATCCATGTCTGGGGAGCGGTCTGAGGGAAAGCAGCCACAAACATACGCTCATGTCAAAACATCCTCAAAAAGACGCAGCTGGCTTTTTTCAAAAGGCGTTCTAATAAAACAGAAAAGAGCAGAGCTGGAACATCGAAATATAAACTCTCCTGGGAGGGAGCGTGTTCTGAGTGCAGTGTAATGATCCATGCAAGTTATTTTAATAAATGTTCTTTAAATTACATAAAGCAAACCCCTTTAAACGCATGCTTTAAACTCATATTGTTCTTTCAGTGGGTGTTCAAAGACAACAGGAAGAAGCCGAAGCATCCACTTTGTCTGAAGTTGTTCCAATTTTTTTAAACATTTGTAGCTCACTGCTAAAAATTTAAGAGCAATAATGTTTGTGCCTGTTTACTTCTTTTTTTTTTTTTTTGCTCTCTTCTTTGTCAGTTAGTTTCTTGGCTTTACAATTAAGATGACAAAATTCATGTTTCTATGATTTTTGTATTACCGTAATTTCCAGACTATAAGATGCTACTTTTTTCACACGCTTTGAACACTGTGGCTTATACAATGACGCGGCTAATTATGGATTTTTACGGACTAACAAGCATCATGCCGCTAAAACAATTAGCCTCGTCACACCCGGGCTCTTACATACAGTAGTTGTCTAAAACATGTCTCGCAACTTTTGCTCAAGTCTGCCAGAGGATCCTGACAGCAGAGCAGTGTAAAAAAAAAAATCCTCCATCATCAAAGGCTGGACTGCTACTGATGAAGACGACAGCACAAGCTCAAGTGCAAATTTGCCTCGAGACAAAGATGACATTGAGAGCGACAACGAAAGATTTTCTGAGGTTGTTCAATTCTGACTCTGAAGAAGAAGACTAGTGGTTTTAGTGCACAGGAGGAAGATGAAGATAGCGATCAATTACTTTTTGTGGTAGGCTACTGTATTTTTTTTATTTTAACCAGTAATGTTACAGGCACTGTTCAGAAAAAAAATGCCTGTAAGTAATTGTGTATGTTACCGGTACACATTTAATTAAAAGTTAAAAAAATATATTTCTGTGTAAATAACTCACGTTACAATGTGGACACCTGGGGCTTATAGACAAGTGCGGCCTATATATGTGTACATTCTATTTATTTATTTTTTGAGTTAGTGGGTGGGGCTTATTTTCAGGTGCGCTCAATAGTCCAGAAATTACGGTATTACAAACTTCTGTCATTTCTTTGTTCATGAACTAATGCTCCTTCAATTCCTTCAGTCCCAACATGTTAGTTATTAATCCTTTCACAAATGAAATCATCCTTTGTTTGTTTTTATTGTTTTTGCTTTTCTTTAGTGTTTTATTTGATCTGGTGTAAAACACTTTGCGTATGAAAGGTGTTTTATAAATAAAGTCTGATAATTGCGTTTACAAAACATCTCCTATACCATCGGATGGATTTTGTTAAATGTGTACTCTGAGCTCCAACTGATCACCTGAAATCTGCTTTGCCATTAACTATTAATTCAATTCAGTTTATTTATATAGCGTCAAGTCACAACAGAAGTCGTCTCAGGGCACCGAACAGAAACATTCATATACATAAAAGTTAATAACATTATTAATAAGTAAGTAATAAGTAAGCTACTAACAGCATCCCACTAAAATAAAAAATAAATAAATGTCACATTTTTGTCATCTGTGTATGTTTCCCATACTTGACAGACGAAATTGGCCTCTGCATTTAACCCAACCACCACCAGGTGGTGCAGTGAGCAGCCGTAGTCAGCGCCCGGGGAGCTGACTATAGTATGCTTTATTCTTTGTATTGTTTTACTATTATTATATTTGCAAAAAAAAAAGGTTGATAGGAAGACTGTTAAAAGAACCCTTTTCTAATTGACCTATGAAATTCAGTTTTATGTTAGTTTTGGTCAAAGCTTGAAAGAGCCGCTGTAGAAGGACCGAAGAGCCACTTGTGGCTCCAGAGCCGCAGGTTGCAGACCCCTGTTTTAGGTTTTTAAAATTAATACTCACTGAGAAACATGATCAATCAAAGAAACAGGCGTCAGAAATGTTATTCTGTTAAAAAAAAAAAAAATTCTGTCCTGCACTCAAACTTAAACAGAAATCTAAAATGGCAAAATTTTGATTTTATTCTTCTCCTTATTGCCAATATTTTCTGCACTTCCTAAAAAAAAACCAAGACATTTTACTAACTCGTAACTTATTCCTCTGCCGGTGTACATTATGGATTATTTGGTGAGAAGAATGATAATTAAAAGAAAAGGCAAACTGGTTTTCTTCCCTCCCTCCCTTACTGGTTTGATATTTGCTGCATGAGCTCATCTGTTTTGTTTGAGCAGCCTTCTTAATAACATCCAGAACAACAACGGATCACAGCACAGAGTGCGAGCCGCGCCACATATCACCCCCACATCTTTACCCAGAATTAGAGTAGTGTAAGGTAATAGCCCCTACATCTGTTCAACTCTCAAACCAACATTACGGCCATAGCTGAGGAGAATAACATATCCTTGGCAATGGAACGGCCTCGGATTAACGGGGTTTATTCTGTTCTCAGTTGGGAAATATGAGCCAAGTGGAAGGCGGGGAGAGAAAGGCTACAGCCGGGGTGAGGCGGGGGGTGAGTCTGGAGTGATGGGAAGGATTCAGAGAAGAGGTGCAGGTCTGTCCAACAGAGCCTCGCAGGAAGGGGACGCCCACCTGAGGTTTTGATCTTGCGGCCGGCCTGTCCGCTACCGTCCTCGTGGTCGATGGGCTGGCTGGACAGAGAGAACACGCTGATCTCCGCCACGCGCACAGGTGCCTCCTTCACGTTACTATGGAGACCCAGAATCTGGCCCCCGTCTGTTGGGTGCTGCATCACCTGAGCAGAGTTCAGAGAAGAAACCGTCTCTTAAAGCTGACGTGCACAGCAGACTTTATTTCTCCGGTCTTCAAGAATGTTTCTAATAATATCTCCCGCTTGAGAAAAAAGCGACAGAAAGGTTGATGAATGTTTTCCCTCATCGCACGCCTCAACATTCATTCTCCTCTATTTGAATTGCCACATGTCTGGAACTGTTACCCAATCAAAGGATTTAAAGAGGCTTGATGAAGCACAAAGAAACGAGTCCTGAAACAAACGTCTCCAAATAGCTGACGAGTTGTTGCCAGGGAGGGAAAATGACAAAAAATGTCCGTGCGAAAACATTTAAGTGCTGAGGGGGTGGGGTGTTTTGTTTATTTATTTACCAGTAATATTTTGTTTT
>JBBPBX010057480.1:7450-22418 GCA_038048925.1 Garcialebias charrua
ACGCACGCATTGTTTTTGTTGCTGTTTCAATATAATAAATTACTAAACATATATGCACTCCAGACTACCAGTTATGCACTCCAGACAACCAGATATGCACTCCTGACACAGAACATGTCAAAGAAGAAAGATGAACGCCGAAGGTAATAGATTTAATATATATTTTTCTCGTTGGGAAAAAGAAAAACTGGCTTTACAGCTAAAAAAAAAAAACGTCTTCGCTCACTGCACAGCAAAACATGTAGGGGGTTTACGATATGTTGAAGAAACTGTACAGTGGTTGCTTTATTTTGCTAAATAAATAAGTTGCTAACACCGGTTGCTAACCCTGCTGACCACTTGACCAGGTCACCCTTGTAAAAGTGATCTCGAACGTGCAAAATAACTGGTAAAATAAAGGTGATTGATTTTATGATATATAACACCATCAGAAAGTTTTGGTTTGTAGCCTGACACTACAGTACTGTTGTTGTTTTTTTACAATCAACCTTTATTTAGTCAGGTAAATGTCATTGAGCCTCGTGAACTCATTTAAAAAAGTGACCTGCTACAAACTAAAGAATGATTAACAGCAATGGTAGAATTTCCTTAAATAATAGACAATAAACACAAGAGAGAAATATATATTTTTTCTTTTAAAACAAAGTATCAAAGACTAGAAAAACATTATAAGGTAGATGTATAAATCAAAGACAGGAACATATCTGCATTGGTTTTTTGCCAGGATTCCAAGAGATTCAACTATTCTCCAGATTCCAACAGTTTCCTGAAAGTAGCTGTCTGAAATGTGTATTTTTCACATAAACAAGAAGTCAAATGATGAAAAAATGACAGAGAATTGCAGCTCATTATTAACTTTGTCTGTCTGAAATAAACACTGTTTTCCCATTGCAGTTGTCTTGGACCCTACCATGCTGCCAGAAAACCCATCCATCCTGAAGAACAATGGTGCTCTAAGTGAAGCAGACAAGCAACGTAACGCTGAAATCAGCCGTGGAAGGGTGATTGTGGAGCAAGCCTTCGGATGTTTGAAGTGCAGGTGGAGACGGCTTTGTGACGTGCAGAATACCAGAACTGTTGTGGTGGTGAAGATCATAGTGGCTGCCTGCATCCTCCACAACTTGGGACGTGGGCCATCACAAATTTGTCAGCAGCATGCAGACGGGTCCCCCAGGGAGGATGATGAAAATGAATAACTCTTAGAATTCCGGTGTGTAAAAGAAAAAAATAATAGGTAGTACGTTGTTTTGAAACTTCCTACATTAGCGCAGTTGTTCATGACAAAACTGTCTGTACAAATGTACTTAAAAGACTGCTATAATGAAGCTTAATAAACATTTTTCTTTAAATACAGCATTTTGTCTTTGAGTTGTGACAAAAGTTCCAATCTCAGTTGTCTGAAAGTTTCAGTTTTAATTACAAAATGTGCAACAGAACAGCATTTTCAAAATTCATACAATCAAAGGCACTGAAAACCAAACATTTTTACTGGGCCGAACCTGAGCAAAATAAACAATGTGAAAACAAAAAAAACTTTAAAAAAAAAACAGAAGTTGTTTTGTGCAAAACAATAAGAAAGTTTACAGTACAGCTACATTTTTTTGTAGCATCTGGGCTGATTTCATTTGCTCCTGGGTTGATTTCATTTGCTCCATCATGTCCTGATGTCGCTGTTGACTGTTTTCCTCTGACTGGCGGAAGAACTCCAAAACCTCACTAGACCTTCGCTTGCGAGTGGAACACGCATGTGTTCAATCGAGAACAGTGTCTGTTCTTTATTAAAACTGTCATTCTCGCGGATGGGGGACTCTGCGTGGCTGCTGGTTGATGGAGAGTCTTCACAGTTCTCTGAAAAAATCATATAAAAAGAAAAAAACACAGTATTGTTAAATTCATTATACAGTAATTGGTTTGGTTTGCATTAAAACTTATTTCTCCAAAATCTTACCAGCTGTGCTGTCCTGTGCAGGTTGGATAAGCTCAACTTTCATAGTGAGGTTTGCATCAATGTACAAACAGGACAAATCCCCTGCACTGCGATACAGGCTGCCAGAAAATGTTGTTGTTCTCTGCTCATCAACAAACATGTTGTTGTACTGGTCGAGGTAGACTGAAAACAAACACAAACACACACTTACTATACAAATATACACGTCCTAACACATAAATATCATACAGGATTATAGAATGTTTCTAAACACGGATCTTTGGAAACCAAATATATATTTTTTTAACCACAGTTTAGTGCTAATTTATAGTCAGTTCAACAAACAATGTGTGTTTAGTTCTGGGTTGGCTAACAAAATAAGCCACAGCGCCAAAGAAAACAAGGGTAAAAAATATATATTTTAAAATAAAATTCATAACTAATAGTTACTTTTTTAATGTGCTGAATAATAAAATGTGGCGAATGAAAGTCGCTGCCGCTGGCCTACAGAACTGTTGTGATCCAAACAACGACAAAAACAGCCGTACGCCGCATGACATGCAACTAAACACAGGTTTTTAATGTGATCTGTGTTCACAAGCATACGCTTAAGCTGTGTGTGTGATTAAAAAACACACAACAACATTTTACAACTGTTATTTTAGTAAAAGTTAAGGAGTTCACTTACTAAGGACGCGAGTGGCCGCCATTTTGAATACGTCACTGGGATAAACTGGGGGCCGAAAAAATTGCCCCACTTCACGAATGGGAGTTTCCCACTGGAGCGGGCGTTCCAGTTTAAATCCACCACTGGGACCTTGGAAATCCCCACAATACGAGGTTACTGGAACGCAGCAACAGACAGTCCAGCCTTCACCATGTGACAGGAGAGAAGCAGAGTTGTGGGGGGGTTGGTGGGAAAAAAACAAAAACAAATCAGGCTCAAAGTGAGGCCGCTTTGCCAGGCTATCAGGCTGTCTCCCTGTGTCTCCCTGTGAGTCCCGTGACACCTACACGTCCATGAACCTACGATGAGGCAAGGTATCGCGTTGCCCTGATATATGCCACTCGCGCTCAGCCTTCGATGCGCTCGGGCCGTGTTTCAGACTGACAGAACGGGGTAGTGATCTCATTCTCAGAGACAGACAGAAGAGAGGTGCGTGGGCGTCTTTGTAGCCCCTTTAGCTGAGCCACTTCACGGTACAAGTTTCCTCTGTAAAGCTACCGTATTCGTCGGTGTATTATACGCTCCTGTATATAATACGCTTTGTCCAATTATTGCCAATAAACCAGAAAAAAACGTACATAATACGCTTCGGTGTTTAATACGCATCTATTATGCGTCACCGCTACGCGACGCGTCAGCGCCTCATTTGCCCTGCTTAAAATGGCGGCCACAGAAGCGGGCGAGCACCGAAGGAATTTACAACAAAACACGGTAAAAACTATTATTTCTTTGCGAGAAAAAATATATTTCTTAGCTGACTTTATAGCAAACGGGCTCCTGAGCTTAACAAAACTAACGAAATGTTCAAATCAGCTGGATTTTAAAAAGTAGTTCGCCGATTTGCATTCAGGCGGGCGGGTCGGACGCTTTCTTTCTTTAAATTTAGCTAAATAAACGCTTAAAAAATATATTTCTTAGCTGACTTTATAGCACACGGGCTCCTGAGCTTAACCAAATGTGAAATCAGCTGGATTTAAAAATCTGCGGTGTGGTTTATGAGTTACGGTATCTTGCTAACAAAAACAGCTAACCTCACAGCTAAATGCAGCTACATCCAGAGCAGGGGGCGGGCAGCGACAGAGTCAGTCCGACCAGAGGAGGCTTTTTTCGGACACATGAGCTAGAAACGGTCTGGAAGTGTCTCCCTAGCGGACAAAAGTGGTACTGCACCATTTTTTGCCCAAAATGAAAAACAGCGATATCAGAGCGAAAAATGGGTCTAAAAATATGGGAAAAAATCCATAGATAATACGCTTCGGTGTATAATATGCAGGACATTCAAATGAGCAAAAAAACTGCGTATTATATACCGACGAATACGGTACTCATACAGCAAAAGAACATGAACCTTTTTGAATGTTGGTAATATTTATGAACATCACTGTGAGGAACTCTCAACATGTCCTCCATCATGTTTTATACAAAGATTTACTGTACATATTCCAACATGAGCGGCGCACTTGTTGGAGTGATACGAGCGCGTCATTGGAGGTGAATAGCCGAGAAGATAGCCGAGCATGTTGTGTGTTCATGCAAACTATGATGCGCATCAATAATTTAGCTCATCTCTTCTGCTACCCATTCATTCTATTTTCATCTCTGCCATTTGATATCCCTCTCTGTTTCCACTCTCAAACAGAATATATTATGCCCAAAAGCAACAAAAAAAAAAAAACGCACAAAGAGCCTCGGGAAACAAGGCCTTTATGTCCATGAGACGGAAAGCAAATGGTGCAGCTGCTACAATGTGGAGACGAGTGTTTAGGAATGAATCTGCACCCGCATGAGCGCTGGTACGTCTGCACAAAAAAACTGAAATATTCACAAAACGGAGAGTCTCAAAGTGAGCAGGTACAGACACTGAACACAACATTGATCATATAATTTACTCCTCTCTATCAAGCTACAAGGCTATTGATCAAATAATTCCACGTGCACACTTTGTCTGCTGCCAAATTGCTGAATTAGGGCTGCTCTACTTAAAGTGTGGTCCGTAATAGGTTTGGCATCGATCATGTCTTCCCTTACTCGTTCCTGATGCAAACAAAACCTATTCAAGTTGAGCTGAAAGCAACCGAGAGGGTGTGTGAATAAAATGAAAGTAAAGCCCACAAACACACACACACACACACACACACAGATAAATGGGAGGCGAACGCAACACTCCGAGAATGACGCTTACGGATTTTGGAGCTGTCCACGGCAGCTTTCAGCAAGTTCAGCTGATTTCTTTGAGTTCATTAGAAGCTGAAAGGAACTGTTAGCTGTGGGTTTCAGAGGAGAGTTGCAGTGGGGAGTGGCAGGTGTTTTTTTATTTGAGGACTGGGAGATTAAGGGGAGTTGAAAGGCCAATTTGACCCCATTTTTTACCACGATGGCTCAGCTGACTGACTTCCTGCTGTTGAGCTGCCCCGAGGCTGCAGTCACACACGTGTACTCAATGCAGCAGGAGTGGTAATTCAACAGTTCAACATAAGTACCCGATATATATATATTTTTTTAAATGTTAGCATATGCCCCTGTTTTTAAGTCTTGGAAATTTTAAACTGAAACACATCTTTGTCATAATTTCAAGCAAACAAATAATTGTTTTTTAAGTATTAATCTTGTTAAATGTTAGTTAAAGTCCTCCTGTGCACGCTCCCGCAGCCGCCATTTGGCAGCCAATCGATTTTTGGCACAACACCGGCCCACGTTTCCGTGTGGTCAACGGTGACACATAATAGATGTGCCTTATTCAGCAAGCAACTTATTATTCCCCTCCCCACTTTATTACATATATTTGGACTGATGCGACCTATATGGCAGTGCAACGTACGGCAGAAAGTACGGTACATAAAAACAAACAAGTATGATATTATTTATTCATAACCTTTCACAGAAGCCAGATTCAAAATCGGAACTATCCCTTTACTAATACTGGGAGGCCTGAATGAGACCAGAGAGTTCAAATGTGTGACCGCAGAAGCTACGCCCCATAAAGGGAGGAGAGAAAGTGAGCGCAGACAAGGATGGCACGGATATCGAGTGTGACAGAGAAGGGGAGAGGAGGAGAGTCCAGCTGGTGGCAGAAACAGGGAGAGATGTAAGGATATGACACCTCCTGTCTCTGCTCTGGCCTTTACTGGGTTTTGCAGGAACGTAGATGACAGCCCTGTCACACTCGTTTACGCTCCTTAACTCCATCAACAAATAGATAGAGGGATGGAGAGAATAATGCAAACAAAAGAAAGAAAGTTGGTCTGTTTGCCTTTTTTATTTGATTCAAAACGAATTGGCAATCATCTGCATTTCTTTAAAAATATTTAAAAAAATAAGAGCAATTATGATGTACACACAACCTGAAGCCGCATGTTCATTTTTCTACACGTTTCTTTACATTTTATTAAAGATCCGCAACTTGAATTTTATTTAATTTTTTACAGCAAATAAGTGTTTTTGTTGATGAAGCAAAGGTTGTACTTGAGTAAACGACTCTGGCACAAATTTTCAGGGATTTGCTGCCTTTAAGCAGATTGAAGCTAAATGTTCAGTGAAAGAAACTGCCGTGCCTCCATTTAAAAATGAATAATTGCACAAAATAGCAGGGAGACAATAAAACTTGACTTCATTTCAGCAATTCATCAGACAAACATGTCTTTTCATTGAGCCCTCCTCAGCACTTGTGTCTCATCTGATTCATCTCACAAAATGAAGAAGTGTTTATTTTTATTATTAAACAATCGTAATGGATCTCTAGTTCAAGCAGTTTGTAGAGTTTGTGTAAATACAGTGACAGACAGTACTTCCATACAGTTTAATCATTATCCTGTTCAAGGATTCCATCTTTTTTTTTGGCTGCTCTTTTCTTTGTGTCGCCACAGTGAACTAACTCACACAAAGACTTGGCAATTGTTTTTACACCGGATGCTCTTCCTGATGCAACCACAAACCACCGAGATACCACAGCCTTCTGTGTGGAGCAGAGAGCTGCTAACCAGGGTGCCCAGGGGAGCAGATGGTGGGGGGTTAAGGGCCTTGCTCAAGGGCCCAGAGTGGGGCTAATGATGGTGGAGACAGGTGCGGGTGTTTCAACTTTCCCACCCACATTTTGTTGTTGTCAGTACCTGGAGTCGAACGGACGACCTTCCTATCACAGGCCCACCTTCTCTCTGCGCCACCACTCCCCAAATTTCAAAAAATGTTCAAATTTCAAACATTTTATTCATAAAAAAAATATACAACACAAAACCATGTAACAAAGTATGTCTATACAACACATAAATAAAATGAAGGGTAGCAGTAAGAAGAAAAAAAATCTTATTTTATCTGCCCCCTCTTACAATCTATCAAATCAAACAAGTCATCTTTAAGTGATTTAACAAAAAAGAAAGAAAAAAACAAAACAATTCACCTAACTATCGAACTACAAAGCAACATATATAATAGTATTTCATTTATATTTTTGCAATAGTCCAGCTTTGATCATTTTCTTAAATGTAATAATCGTTTTTGCATTTTTTTACTTCAGTCTCCAAACTATTCCACAATCCAGTTCCTTGAATTGAGGTTGACCGACCCTTCAAACTGGTCCTATATTTTGATTTAACAAATATCTCTATTCCCTTGAGATTATAACAGCTCCGCCGTTTAACAAAATGCATTTGGATATTTTCAGGCAGTTCATTTTGATGAGCTCTATACATAACTAATAAAATATTATGATCCACCAAGTCATGAAACTTCAACAATTTCAGTTGATCAAATAATGTGTTAGAAGGGTGACAATAATGTTTTCCAGTGATTATTCTAACAGCTCTTTTTTGTAGCAAAAAAATAGGATTCGTAAATGTTTTACAAGCTTTACCCCAAACAACAATACAATAAATCAAGTGTGGGTCAATAAATGTATTATACAACAAATACAGAGCTTTGTCGGTTAACAAGTTCCTGACTCTGTATAATACTGCAATAGATTTAGCCATCTTTGTCCTAACAGAATTTATGTGATGCTTCCACGTCAATTTATCATCAATAACAACACCTAAAAACTTCACCTCATTGACAGGATTCTCTTAAACTCCCTCACATATTAACTGATAATACACAGCAGAAAGAGGTAAGACACTTTTCTTCCTTCATACTTCTGTTTTACAATTTTATATAGAATTTTTCACTGTACTTGAACAGTTTGAGGTTTCTGTGCCAGTAAAGAAAAATGTAAGAAATTGCTTTTATCTTTTATTTTCTTGTTGGTCTGTCAGATTATTTTTCTTGGTATGAGAATATGATCAAAATATGACAAAGTAAAACAAACCGTTTGGCCAAAGACCTGACTGAATAAGGGCACAAACAAACGGTTTAAGGTTCAAGATGACTTTTTTGTCTTCGCATCACATGTGGTACATGAGGTGGAATGAAATTGTGTACTCAAGGTCACAGTTAAACTCAAAAATAGCAAAAATATAAAGTATAAAAAAGGAAACGGTGTAAAATACGCTATACGGTAGAGATATGGCAGCCAACTTGGGACCAGAAAGTCACAGTTCGACTCCCCACCTTGCCCACAAGTGGTGTTCTTGAGCAAGACACCCAATCCCAATTGCTCCCTGTGTGCTTACATAGCTGCCCAGCTCCACCTGGGTGTATGTCAAATATGATGGGTTAAATGCACAGAACCAATTTCGTCATTGTATGAAAACTGATGACAACACATACGGCTTATACTTATTGTACCTTATGGTTGCAGATTTCAGGCAAACGGGTTGTGAAAGCCTTTATTTCTCAAATTCTAACAGCAAATAAATCCTTTGCTTATCTTGTTTGCTTAGAAAACTTGAAACCATTTAGTGTTGTTTGATGCGGTTGAAGTTGCTGTGAGTCATAAGAAAACCATCTTTTACAATACGAGATGGTGTATTTAAGGAAATAAAGGTCAGACTTTGCACAGCCCAAAGTGATGCATTGAAGAAGTAGCAGCACTCTTTTTTTGAACAAAGCAAAAATGAACTAATCAGACTTAAAATGTTAAAGGTTTAACCTCTCGTTTTGTATATCAGCTCACTTACTCACCCCAAAAAATAAGGTTCAAGGTGACTTTATTGTCATTCGCATGAAATGTGGTACATGAGGTGGAACAAAATTGTGTACTCAAGATTCCAGTTACACCCAAAATAGCAAAAATATAAAGCATTTAAAAAAACAGTATACAAGGATCTAAGATATACACTAAACAATAATATAATATAAAATGGTTTATTAAACAACAGCCTGAACATGAGTCTGTTTTGAGAAGATGGGTATGAATATTTAATTTAATTTTAATTAACCAGGACCTTCTTGCTGTGAGGCAACAGTGCTAACTTAGCTGTCATGCTGCCAAATATAATAATAATCAATACCATATATAGCAACTTAAGGTAAGGAATGAGCAGCATGGATACAGTGACATCACCAATTATAATGGCTTTACTGTGATTTTTTTTTTTTTTTTTTTTTTTTGTGGTTAGGGGTTCATGAGTAGCAGCTTCAGGGTAGAAGCTGTTCCTCAGTCTAGTGGATCTACATTTAATGCTCCACAACCTCCTGCCTGAGGGAAGTGGTGCAAAAAGTGTGTGAGCTGGGTGAGTAGGGTCCTTCATGATGCAGGTGGCCCTCTTCCTGCATCAGGAGGTGTAGATCTCCGTGATGGTCAGGAGGCTGACTCCAACAGGAAGTAGAGAAAAAAATAATTATACGTACATATATCACCGGATAACTAATGTTGACCGACACAAGCAAACTGAATTCAGAATAAATTTTCTTGTTTACCCCACTTTTCATCTCCAACCTCACTTTCTTCCACCATCCATAATAATAATGCCTTCAAGATGCAGGCAGGAGGAAAAAAAATACATCTCCAGGCATCTCATGATTGCATGTGATAAATAAATGAGATGAACCAATCAAGGGAGCTCTGTGTGTGTTTGAGTGCACGCATGAACTGCTGTCTGGTGCTCGGCTGGTAAAAACTGCATGAAAAGAGAGAGAGGAGGAGGAGCTATCACAAAAAGAAAAACAAAAAGATCAGTCCGGTGCTGTAGTTAATTTATGTAAAGAAAAGCAGACTGAGAGGGAGAAGCAGAGTCTTGGAGGGCCCTGTTGCAGCGCTCCACACAATAATGAATTTCAAATAAGTTATTCACTTCAAGAGTAAGTGGCTGGCACCCACTTCTTACAGCTGGTTTGTTGAGATAATTGATTTTCAAATAGTTTCAAGGATGAGGAATGGGAATGGAGGGGAAACCAGGAGAAGGAGGGGGGGTTGAGGGAACAGGGGCTGACAGCTACAGGGTGAGTGTAAATGTGTGTACTGGTACTTCTGAGTGTGTGTAGTGAGTAAAAATGAAGTAACGAGGATGTTATCGTTTGTGCTGGAATGAAGCAACGTATGGAGGCCAGAGCGTTAGCTGTAATTAAACTGCTCTGCATCGCTCCTGTAGGGGAGATTATTTTTTCATTGCGTGCATGTTCGCCTCATGTCTGCCCGCCGTCCGCTCTCTCATCCCGGCTCCGAGCATGTTGGCTAAACTTTGTGCTGCTTTTAGCTGAGCTGTTGACACGGATAACTGAGCATCCAGGACGACAGCGTCACCGACTCAATGAGATGCATTAGTGGCAGGATTTGAATCGACAATGTAATTTACCACATCTCTCGCCCACTCCTTCGCTGTCTGTCCCCGCCACCCTCTTCTCACCATCTCCCTGTTTATTTCATCGCAAGCGAGAGAAAGTGAGGCGAAGAAACTCAAGCAGCTGCGGGCGTTTCCATCATGAATATGTTTAACACATGAAACATCATACAGAGAGGTGTGGAGATGCAACTATGCAGACGCTGACCAACAAACAGCTTTTGTTGTTGTGCATCAAGAGTGTAATAAAAGGATTTCTGTGGGGCAGATGAGCTGTTTTGGAACAGCAATTTATAATATGTGAAAAGGTACAGTACCTTGCGAACTATGCTGAGGTGATCAAAATTTGACTTTTTTTTTTTTACATATTTTCCTATAAAGCCGAGAAACACTCATTTATTTTAGTGTTAGATGAAAAGAAAAAACTGCTAGAGATAAATAAATAAAAAAACATTGTTACACGTGATATGAAAGAACAAATAGGAAAAGTGTGGATGTTCGTATAAAAAGGGATAGTTTTGTCCATGTTGTGTTTAGTGTTGCAAATTAATTAATTGATGAAATCAAAAAAGGCGTTCAATACAGGATCAACTGGACTTTATTTGTTGCAGAAAACGTTTCGACTTCTGTCCAGAAGTCTTTTTCAATTCTGAATGGAAGCTGTGAGAACGAGAAGTTTTATACAGGCTTACAAGTCACGCACCAACATATGAAATTGGAAACTGAAAAAACACCACAAATTAACTAACATGCCCATTCTATTTAAATTGACAAAACGACACATCCCAGCTATTGTCAATTTAAATAGAATGGGCATGTTAGTTAATTTGTGGTGTTTTTTCAGTTTCCAATTTCATATGTTGGTGCGTGACTTGTAAGCCTGTATAAAACTTCTCGTTCTCACAGCTTCCATTCAGAATTGAAAAAGACTTCTGGACAGAAGTCGAAACGTTTTCTGCAACAAATAAAGTCCAGTTGATCCTGTATTGAACGCCTTTTTTGATTTCATCATGTCCTGGACGACTGAGAATCTTCACCAGCATAACGCCTTTTTTGATTTCATCATGTCCTGGACGAATGAGAATCTTCACCAGCATAAACATATCAATGTTTTACTAACACGGATTTCATTTTTTTATGTTATTTTTGCTCCAATGTGATAATGCATTTTGTCAAAATGAAACAAAAACTGTAGAATCATGAAGCTGAGGTTGTGCTGAAAAAGATGATACTGTAGGAGGTGGTGAAGAGACGACACAGGAGACGGGATGTAGTTCTTCACTTTTAATCAACTCCTACTCAACTGGCGGGAAAACCACTAACACAACATCCGGTCCTCTGGACCTTTCACAATAAAAGCATCCTGTAACACATTCGGTCCACTGGGTGTGAGTAGAGCCCCCTAGTGGTCCACCACACACGCCCCCCCAGAACACCCAGTAAGGTCCATCACTAGTCCCGCATTTTAGGTTTGATTAAACGACCAGAACGGCTGAACCTGGGCCCTGCAGAACCAGTCTGATGAAGCGGAGGGCTCCGAGGAGGGCCTGCAGAAGATTCGGGCTCCAATGGATGTTGAGAGTCTCTGGCAGGGGGACAGCAGTCCGTTAACAATGTGGATGGAGGTCTGCCCCTGCGAGGAGCCTGGGCCGTAACAACCTGATCATCTGACACAACATGAGCTGGTTTAAGCCTATCGATACAGACAGTCTCAGTACGACCCCCTAAATCTAAAAGGAAATGTTTTGGACCTGGTTGAAGAACCCGAAACGGTCCATCATACAAAGGCTGTAGTGGTGTCCTGTGTGCATTGTGTTTGACAAAAACAAATTTAGAGGACTCCAGACTCTTAGGGACAAATGACTGCGGTAAACAATGATGTACCGGGCCGGGGACACGAAAAGGGGC
Organism: Garcialebias charrua; assembly: GCA_038048925.1. Taxonomy (NCBI): domain Eukaryota; kingdom Metazoa; phylum Chordata; class Actinopteri; order Cyprinodontiformes; family Rivulidae; genus Garcialebias; species Garcialebias charrua. Next base: position 19,662 of record JBBPBX010057480.1, read on the forward strand.
CTCCTGAGGTGAAAAATGGAGCAACGGTGGAGCAAACTGTGGTGAGGGTACCTCAGGTAAAAACTCACCGGGGACGCGCACAGGTTGACCGAAAACCAGTTCAGCCGGGGAAGAGCTCAGGTCCTCTTTGGTTGCGGTACGTAAACCCAACAAAACCCAGGGAAGACGGTCAATCCAGTTGTCACCGGTCAATGCAGCACGCAGTGCAGCTTTCAATGATCTGTGAAACCGTTCACACAAACCATTAGCTTGGGGGTTGTAAGCGGTGGTCCTGTGAACGTTAGTCCCCAGACCCTTGGCCATGGTAGACCAAAGTTCAGAAACAAACTGCGGGCCCCGGTCTGATGTAATGTCTGAAGGGGGGCCAAAACGCGCCACCCAGGTAGACAAAAATGCCCGGGCCACCACTGCAGATGTCGTGGATGTCAAAGGAACCACCTCAGGCCACCTGGTGGTCCGGTCTATCATAGTCAGCAGATGAGTAAAACCTTGTGATGGAGGCAGAGGGCCCACCAGGTCTACGTGCACATGATCAAACCGCCGACCTGGGATGGAGAAGGGTTCCAAAGGTGCTTTGGTGTGCCTGTTAACCTTAGCGCGCTGGCATGGGACACACGCTGCTGCCCACTCCTTAACTGCTTTACGCAGACCGGGCCAAACAAACTTTGAACTGACCAGTTTCACCGAGGCTCTAACACCTGGATGAGAAAGGGAATGTAAGGAGTCAAAAACGCGGCGTCGCCATGAAACTGGAACCAGGGGGCGGGGCCTGCCAGTAGAAACATCACAGAGCAGGAGGGGACCTCCGTCATTCACCTGCCGTTCCTCCAACTCGAGGCCCGTGGGCCCGGACTGGAGCTCGAGTATTTCTGCGTCGCTACGTTGGTCCGCAGCCATAGCAGAAAAATCGATGCCAACGTATACGGGAGAGATCAGCACCCGGGAGAGACAGTCGGCCACCACGTTGGATTTTCCAGCCACATGCTGAATGTCTGTAGTAAATTCAGACACCGCTGCGAGGTGGCGTTGCTGGCGAGCAGACCAGGGGTCAGAAATTTTTGACATCGCAAACACCAAGGGTTTGTGGTCAACATATGCAGTGAACCGGCGGCCCTCCAGGAAAAACCTGAAATGGCGTGTGGCCAGGTAAAGCGCCAGCAACTCTCTGTCAAAAACACTGTATTTCAGCTCATTGTCCCGCAGCGTACGGCTGAAAAATGCAAGCGGCTGCCAAACCCCGGAAACCTGCTGTTCTAACACAGCCCCCACCGCAACATCAGATGCGTCGGTTGTTAAAGCTATTTGCGCCGCTGGGGATGGATGGGCCAAAAGGGCAGCAGTGGCCAGTGCAGCTTTAGCATCACCAAATGCCTGTAGGCGTTCTGGTGTCCAGTCCACGCTGTCGTTGGGCTTTTTCTTTTTCAGCGCTCCATAGAGCGGACGCAGCAGTTGTGCTGCCCTGGGGAGGAAACGGTTATAGAAGTTAACCATTCCCAAAAATTCTTGTAGCGCTTTAACAGACTGGGGCTGTGGGAAATCTGACACCGCCTGCACTTTGTTTGGTAACGGGACGGCACCACTTGCAGAAATGCGGTGGCCCAAAAAGTCAATGACTGGCAGCCCAAACTGGCATTTCGCTGTATTTACAATCAGGCCATGTGCTGCCAGGCGCTGAAAAACCTCACGGAGGTGGGACAAGTGCTGCTCAGCCGAGCTGCTAGCCACCAGGACGTCATCCAGGTACACAAATACGAAGGACAGACCCCTTAGGACTGAATCCATCAACCGCTGAAATGTTTGTGCTGCACCTTTAAGACCAAAAGGCATGCGCAAAAACTCAAAAAGGCCGAAAGGCGTGTCCCCCTTTCCATGGGCTCACCACCTGTGGGAGGGGCCAAAGGGGCCGGGTGCAATGTGGTATGGGTGATGGCCGAGGACGAGGACCTTAGCGGTCTGATCCTCGTCTACAGAAGCTGGCTATTGGGATCTGGAATGTCACCTTTCTGGTGGGGAAGCAGCCTTAGCTAGAGTGTGAGATTGAGAGGTGCCAGTTAGAAATAGTTGGACTTACCTCGACACATGGCTCTGGAACCAGTTACCTTGAGAAGGGTTGGACACGCTTCCACTCTGGAGTTGCCCATGGTGAGAGGCGCCAAGCAGGAGTGGGCATACTTGTTGCCTCCCATCTTGATGCTTGTATATTTGGGTTCACCCTGGTGAACAATAGGGTAGCCTCCCTCCACTCACATGTGGTGGGATGGGTTCTGACTGTTGTTTGTGCTCATGTGCCAAACAGCAGTTCAGATTACCCACCAGTTCAGATTAACCACACTTTTTGGAGTCCTTGGAGGGGGTAGTGGAGAGTGCGCCTCTTGGGACTCTCTTGTTCTGCTGGTGGACTTCAATGCTCACATGGGCAATGACAGTGAGACCTGATGTTCAAGCGTAAGGGTGTCTACATGTGCTCTTGGCACCAGGTCACCCTAGGCCGTAGTTGGACGATTGACTTTGTTGTCCTCTCACCTAATCTGCGGGCACATGTCTTGGACACTCAGGTGAAGAGAGGGTCAGAGCTGTCCACTGACCACTACCTGGTGATGAGTTGGCTCCAATGGTGGGAGAGGATGCTGGTGAGACCTGGCAGACACAAATGTATTATGAGGGTCTACTGGGAACATCTGGCAGAGTCTCCAGTGAGATGGAGCTTTAACTCCCACCTCCGGGAGAGCTTCAAACACATTCCGGGGGAGGTGTGTG
>JBBPBX010057481.1:0-12154 GCA_038048925.1 Garcialebias charrua
TTTCTATATGATTCTATTTAATATTTTAGGTTCAGCCTTTGCAATTTGTTGCATACATTTACATAGTTTTAAGAACAAATTATTCAACTTTAAGCTTCTTTAGTTAAACCATTTTACGTGGTTTCATTGTTCATTTACGTTATTTAAGTAATGTATTTCCTTGATGTTTTTGTTTTCTTTTGTCTGATTTTGCGTAATTTAATTAATTTTTATGCATCCAAGTTATTTTATCTGTTTGTTGCTGATCTTGCTCTACAAATTATTTGAGCATTACTGTTGCAGTTCTTTGGAACCAAAGATAATAAACCAGATGACATTTTTGCTGTAAAATACATCACACACTGGTGTTTTTTTTCCCCCCTTTTGTTACTTTTAGTACCACTATTCACATAGGATAATGTAAACAGGGCTATCAGACTTGAGTTTAGCGAAAATAGAGGGCCCCAAGCCAAATTTCACTTAGGGCCCCATGGAGGCTTGGGCCGGCCCTGGTGTTAGCTTCCAATTTACATAGGTTGGTGCGTGTCAGTGGCCCAGCCTGCTTATAACATCTCTCTCTCTCACACAGTCTCCTCATTGAATTGATAAAGCTCCTCGGATGGGAAGCGAAACGTCTTCTGTTACAAATAAAGTCCAGTTGTTTTTGTATTGAACGCCTTTTTTATCTCTATGAGAGAGAACACTGTAATACTGTAAGGCTTCTGAATTAGAAAATAAGAATTAAGCTAACATTTAAGACAAATAATTTAACTTCCCCAATGGCTGAAAACAAATCTGATTAAAAGTCTGGTGTTCCTTGAAGGAGTGCGTATCACCTGCCACTGTTCATGCCAGAGTTTTAGACTGAAATCAACTCATGTTAAGAAAAGACAAAGTTATAGCCAGTTTGATTGAATCTTTAAAAATATATATGTTTTGTACAAGTGCATACAATATTGTCAGATGTCAACCTCAGAATACTGTAATTTCTGGACTATAGAGCGCATCCAAATATAAGCCACGCCCACCAAATTTAAGCAATAATAGTAATTTTGTACATATATAGCCTGCATTTGTGTGTAAGCCACGAGTGTCCGTGTTGTAACATAAGACATTTACAGAGAAAGATTTTTTTTAAACTTTTGATTAAATACGTATTGTAACATACACAAATACTGTACGTACAGTAAATGTTTTTGTCTGAACAGTGGCGGTAACAGCTGGTTTAAAAAAATACAGTAGCCTACCAGGACATCACTGATCGCTATCTTCATCTTCCTCCTGCAGAGGATTTTTTTTTAAACTGCTCCTCTGTCAGCATCCACTGGCAGCAGAAGTTGCTCTTTGCATGTCACCAGTTTTGGTAAACCATTTCTCGCCACCAGTCATCCAAGCCTCCCACTGAACATGGAGTTTCACGTTAATACACGATTCACACTGATATCAAGTGGCTGCAAATGGTAAATGGAACTTACTATAGCACCTTCCAGCCCACTATGAGGGGCCCCAAAGCGCTTTACAGCACCAGCCATCCACCCATTCATACACCGGTAGCGGTAGTCTGCCGTGCAAGGCGCCAGCCAGTCCTACCTGGAGCAACTTGGGGTTAAGTGTCTTGCCCAGGGACACAACAACACATGGTGTGGAAACTCGGGATTCGAACCTCCAACCTTCCGATCGGGGGACGACTGCCATTACCACTACGCCATGGCCGAATACTTTATTGTGCCCACAGGGAGGGGCACAAATTCTCTCTCCCCGTTCTCTCCTCCACTCCTTGTTTCATTGGTCCACTGTGATCTGTTTGGTAATTTTATTGGTCAGTTTTGGTTTTTTTAACCTTTATTTATACAGGTAGTCTCACTGAGTCATGAGGACACACCCCCCGGAAGAGACGTGTATTAGGCGGCTATGTGAGCGCCCGGGTGTGATGAGGTTAAATGTTTTGGTGGCAGGAAGCTTGTTAGCCCGTCAAAAAACAAAAATCCATAAATTAACCACAGCATTGTATAAGTTCAAAGCATGTGAAAAAAGTAGCAGCTTATAGTCCGGAAATTACGGTATCTCTTGTAAATGACTCTTAGCTACAACAAATGTTAGCTCTATAGCTGTAAAACTAATTGAGTTGCAGCCATTTTGTGCTGGCTAATGAATAGCTGTGAAAACCATCTTCATCAGTTGTAGATGCACAACCACTGATTATTTTCTGAAACTTTCCTTAAAAGTATTCAGTGGTTTATGACATATTTTGGTAACAGCCACACACATGAGAAAAATCCTTATCACCCACCTTCACCTTTCACCTTTCTGCTCATAAAGACTCATGTTCGTGCTGCTGTTTGTAATGATGTTTTTCTATTACTCTAGGGCTTAGTGTATTTCTAGTTGGATGTTTTTCTTAGTTCATATCCTAGATGCTGGTGAAGATTCTCAGTCGTCCAGGACATGATAAAATCAAAAAAGGCGTTCAATACAGGATCAACTGGACTTTATTTGTTGCAGAAAACGTTTCGACTTCTGTCCAGAAGTCTTTTTCAATTCAGAATTGAAAAAGACTTCTGGACAGAAGTCGAAACGTTTTCTGCAACAAATAAAGTCCAGTTGATCCTGTATTGAACGCCTTTTTTGATATCCTAGATGTTATTACTGTTTTTCTCTTACATTTTGTTGTTGGATGGAACTGGGACCCTGTGTACATAATCTCATTTCATCACATGTACTAAATGCGGTGCAAATGACAATAAAGACTTTCTCTGACTGACCTTTCACGAGTGGGCAATAATGGTGTTTGACATGTTTGGCGTAATTTCAAAACAGTTTTTCTCTGACGAGTAAAGCTGGATCATTTAATGATGAACGTGCTCTAAACGTATTGATCCGTCTGTGAGCAGCTGCTCAGTTGGTCTTCATGCGTCATCACTGGGCCCTTACCGTCAGTCCTGAGCACGGCCTCATTGGACACAGCTGTCCCCAGCTCGTTGGATGCATAGCAGACATATTTGCCCTGGTACTGCTTTAGGGTGTCCATACTGTCGCTAAGCACGGAGAATTCAAATGAGCCTAAGCTCTCCGTAACCTTTAGCTCCGGGTCAGTGCCTGGGTCAAACTCCTCCCCGTCCTTCAACCATCGAAAACTTCAAGGGAAAAAAGCAGAAACAGGGTAACATCGCATCATTCCAACTTCAAATGCACACACTGATTTCCGTGCATGTGTGAATATTTCACGTAAGATGTCACTGAATTTGAGGGCACAAATGGATTGTGGTAAAATTTACATGAGATCCCCCAGTGGGACTCAGGAGCCTGTGCTGTGTAATTGCGATGTTCATCTTTTTCCCAGCAATCGGAGCAGTTTTCCACTTCACAGGAGCCAAGACACTCAGAGAAGAAGATTGCCCGAGGGCTTAATGACATTTATCCCACTGTTGAAACAAGAACTCTGACTGGAGAGACGCTGCGCTCTCGTGTAATACTAATACGTGGATGTCAGCTGAACAAGGAGAGGCAAGGTCGCTGTCCTCACTTGTCGGAGAAGATAAGTTAGGCTACGGTCAGATTAACATAATTTAACATCAAACTCAAACACGCTGCACTTCTTCTTTTTTGGGTGGATGTGTTGGTGCTGACTAACATGGGCGGAGGGTTGCCGGACGCTTCGCAGCACAAGGAGAAGTCGTCAGGGCTGAAGACAGTGGCAGACTCTGGCTGTTTGGTGATCTCAGGAGGCTTCTTGTCTGTGTGGACCAAAATGAGAGTCACAACACATTCAGAGAGCCATGAAACAGACAAAAAACACACACACAGCATGAATTAGTTTGGATAAAAAGGACGGCATGCACACACTGGTGAAGTCACGTGACTTGCTTTGGCAATATATGGTGCTATAACTATTTTTAAGGGCTGTAAATACACTGCTGTGAGAAACGTAAAGGAACCGTTCAGATCTTTTGAAACAGGGCACTGTGGCAAGGTTATGAACATTTAATAAATGATGTTGTAGATACATCTTTGAATGACCTCAGTTTGGAAATACAGTTGTTGTTTTTTCCAGATTTATGAGCCTTGAGTTTGTTTTAAGCTTGCATCAGTCCACTTTGTTCTTGACCTTTCAGTTGTTAACTATCCAGTCAAATTAAGCTATATTTCCCTAAACTGAAAACATCTGAGCTACAACAAACAGTTAAGTGTTAGACCTAACGAACAGCACAGAAAACAACAGAGATATGGCTCATCTCCACTTTAACAGCAGCTGTAAGTGCACTTTATTCAGCCAGAATCACACAGAAAGACTTCACAGACATTGAGATGAAAGATAGTCTAGAGAAAAGAGCAGGGGAAAAAAAAAACGGTTTGCAAAGAGAAGAACTTGACAGTGCAAGACTGAAAGTTCATGTAAAGAAAAAATATCTGGTGCAGAGCTCCCTGAGAGACTGAGAGAGGGAAAAGTCTGCGCTAAAAAACACACAAAGAAATAAAAAAGAATGTAATCACAGCCAATAAAGACTTCTCTTTTATGTGTCCCCTTTGTCCGTAAGAGCCATAAAGAAAGTCGTAACAATACACTCACAAAGAACTGGAGTATGTTGTAAACCAGCACCATTTGAGTTTTTAACATAAATACAATTTAATAATGTGACTATGCACAGGCAGTTTGCAGTCTACAGGTTGAAGCCTATTACTTGGAGGTAATTTGACTCAAAGGAAAACAGACAAACACTGAGTCATTATTAACGTGTAAACCAGGGAAACGGGGACAGTGTGGCTGAGGATGGAGAAACAGCTCTGAAGATGGGGATCTGAGAGGACCGGGATGAGGGATGAAAGTGAAGAGCTGCAAAGAGAGGGCTCATGCAGAGCACAGGAAAATAAAAAGATGAGGTGGTGAAGAAATAAAAACCAACAAGGGGTGAATTCAGTAAGACTGATAGAGAGAGTGAAGGATTTTAATGAAAAAATAGAGGAGATAAACCCATTTCCCACAGCTGATCAAATTGAAGTTTAGGCTGTGAGCACTGCTCCATTATTGGCAGAGGAAGAGGAGCTGCTGCTCACAATGCTTTAAGTCCTCTTTATTTCCTTCTGTCTTTGATCTGACAGCCCCACTGTCTCCTGCAAACTTTCACTTCCTGCTCCAGAGACCGACTCCTGGGAGCCAAGAGGCTAAATACCCACAAACACACACACATGCTTACAACACACGCACATATGGACACACAAAGTGGCATAACACGGCTAATGCACACTCATGCCAGATTTGTTTTAGAGCACTGCTGTACAAAAAGGATGTATTTATTTATTTATTTATTGTTGTCAGGATGGGAGAAAATAAAAATAAATCTGGCATAATAAAAGTGTTTACAGTGAGATGTGGTAGTGCCTTCATTAATATGAGACAAACAGCAATAAAGTTAAAAGCACTTACGATCGCCTATGTGGTCTGCACATCCACAGAATGACCAGAGGGAAGGAAAAAAAACATTAGTTAGATAAACAGATAGACAGACAGACAGACAGACGGATAGATAGATAGATAGATAGATAGATAGATAGATAGATAGATAGATAGATAGATAGATAGATAGATAGATAGATAGATAGATAGATAGATAGATAGATAGATAGATAGATAGATAGATAGATAGATAGATAGATAGATAGATAGATAGATAGATAGATAGATAGATAGATAGATAGATAGATAGATAGATAGATAGATAGATAGATAGATAGATAGATAGATAGATAGATAGATAGATAGATAGATAGATAGATAGATAGATAGATAGATAGATAGATAGATAGATAGATAGATAGATAGATAGATAGATAGATAGATAGATAGATAGATAGATAGATAGATAGATAGATAGATAGATAGATAGATAGATAGATAGATAGATAGATAGATAGATAGATAGATAGATAGATAGATAGATAGATAGATAGATAGATAGATAGATAGATAGATAGATAGATAGATAGATAGATAGATAGATAGATAGATAGATAGATAGATAGATAGATAGATAGATAGATAGATAGATAGATAGATAGATAGATAGATAGATAGATAGATAGATAGATAGATAGATAGATAGATAGATAGATAGATAGATAGATAGATAGATAGATAGATAGATAGATAGATAGATAGATAGATAGATAGATAGATAGATAGATAGATAGATAGATAGATAGATAGATAGATAGATAGATAGATAGATAGATAGATAGATAGATAGATAGATAGATAGATAGATAGATAGATAGATAGATAGATAGATAGATAGATAGATAGATAGATAGATAGATAGATAGATAGATAGATAGATAGATAGATAGATAGATAGATAGATAGATAGATAGATAGATAGATAGATAGATAGATAGATAGATAGATAGATAGATAGATAGATAGATAGATAGATAGATAGATAGATAGATAGATAGATAGATAGATAGATAGATAGATAGATAGATAGATAGATAGATAGATAGATAGATAGATAGATAGATAGATAGATAGATAGATAGATAGATAGATAGATAGATAGATAGATAGATAGATAGATAGATAGATAGATAGATAGATAGATAGATAGATAGATAGATAGATAGAAGATAGATAGATAGATAGATAGATAGATAGATAGATAGATAGATAGATAGATAGATAGATAGATAGATAGATAGATAGATAGATAGATAGATAGATAGATAGATAGATAGATAGATAGATAGATAGATAGATAGATAGATAGATAGATAGATAGATAGATAGATAGATAGATAGATAGATAGATAGATAGATAGATAGATAGATAGATAGATAGATAGATAGATAGATAGATAGATAGATAGATAGATAGATAGATAGATAGATAGATAGATAGATAGATAGATAGATAGATAGATAGATAGATAGATAGATAGATAGATAGATAGATAGATAGATAGATAGATAGATAGATAGATAGATAGATAGATAGATAGATAGATAGATAGATAGATAGATAGATAGATAGATAGATAGATAGATAGATAGATAGATAGATAGATAGATAGATAGATAGATAGATAGATAGATAGATAGATAGATAGATAGATAGATAGATAGATAGATAGATAGATAGATAGATAGATAGATAGATAGATAGATAGATAGATAGATAGATAGATAGATAGATAGATAGATAGATAGATAGATAGATAGATAGATAGATAGATAGATAGATAGATAGATAGATAGATAGATAGATAGATAGATAGATAGATAGATAGATAGATAGATAGATAGATAGATAGATAGATAGATAGATAGATAGATAGATAGATAGATAGATAGATAGATAGATAGATAGATAGATAGATAGATAGATAGATAGATAGATAGATAGATAGATAGATAGATAGATAGATAGATAGATAGATAGATAGATAGATAGATAGATAGATAGATAGATAGATAGATAGATAGATAGATAGATAGATAGATAGATAGATAGATAGATAGATAGATAGATAGATAGATAGATAGATAGATAGATAGATAGATAGATAGATAGATAGATAGATAGATAGATAGATAGATAGATAGATAGATAGATAGATAGATAGATAGAAGATAGATAGATAGATAGATAGATAGATAGATAGATAGATAGATAGATAGATAGATAGATAGATAGATAGATAGATAGATAGATAGATAGATAGATAGATAGATAGATAGATAGATAGATAGATAGATAGATAGATAGATAGATAGATAGATAGATAGATAGATAGATAGATAGATAGATAGATAGATAGATAGATAGATAGATAGATAGATAGATAGATAGATAGATAGATAGATAGATAGATAGATAGATAGATAGATAGATAGATAGATAGATAGATAGATAGATAGATAGATAGATAGATAGATAGATAGATAGATAGATAGATAGATAGATAGATAGATAGATAGATAGATAGATAGATAGATAGATAGATAGATAGATAGATAGATAGATAGATAGATAGATAGATAGATAGATAGATAGATAGATAGATAGATAGATAGATAGATAGATAGATAGATAGATAGATAGATAGATAGATAGATAGATAGATAGATAGATAGATAGATAGATAGATAGATAGATAGATAGATAGATAGATAGATAGATAGATAGATAGATAGATAGATAGATAGATAGATAGATAGATAGATAGATAGATAGATAGATAGATAGATAGATAGATAGATAGATAGATAGATAGATAGATAGATAGATAGATAGATAGATAGATAGATAGATAGATAGATAGATAGATAGATAGATAGATAGATAGATAGATAGATAGATAGATAGATAGATAGATAGATAGATAGATAGATAGATAGATAGATAGATAGATAGATAGATAGATAGATAGATAGATAGATAGATAGATAGATAGATAGATAGATAGATAGATAGATAGATAGATAGATAGATAGATAGATAGATAGATAGATAGATAGATAGATAGATAGATAGATAGATAGATAGATAGATAGATAGATAGATAGATAGATAGATAGATAGATAGATAGATAGATAGATAGATAGATAGATAGATAGATAGATAGATAGATAGATAGATAGATAGATAGATAGATAGATAGATAGATAGATAGATAGATAGATAGATAGATAGATAGATAGATAGATAGATAGATAGATAGATAGATAGATAGATAGATAGATAGATGATAGATAGATAGATAGATAGATAGATAGATAGATAGATAGATAGATAGATAGATAGATAGATAGATAGATAGATAGATAGATAGATAGATAGATAGATAGATAGATAGATAGATAGATAGATAGATAGATAGATAGATAGATAGATAGATAGATAGATAGATAGATAGATAGATAGATAGATAGATAGATAGATAGATAGATAGATAGATAGATAGATAGATAGATAGATAGATAGATAGATAGATAGATAGATAGATAGATAGATAGATAGATAGATAGATAGATAGATAGATAGATAGATAGATAGATAGATAGATAGATAGATAGATAGATAGATAGATAGATAGATAGATAGATAGATAGATAAGTGGATGTTGGGTAATGGCTTCGTTAATGGTGCATGCTTTCTGACTTCCCTCGCTCTGATTCCAGTCCATCTCCTTTATCGATCATGATCAGTGTCTCTGCAGAGTTTCTCTAATTGAAAGGCAGAGGGCACCTTGACCTTTCTCATTCCCCTCTCTGACCTGCTCCTCCTCATCGACACCCCCCACCCCCATTCATCCGTTCACCTTGCACCTTTGCGAATTACATGGATGAAAATTACTGCATTTATTAACTTTTAAGTGGTGTGTGTGTGTGTATGCGTACGTGTGCTGCTCTGTGTGTTCTCCCGCACTCAGAATATGCGTAGGTGGTGAAGCAGTGTATACACAAAGTCTTGGATGGATAGAGTGTGGATAACAAAAGCAGCGGAGGAAACATGATCCTGTTTCTCTCTGCTGCAGCTCTGTAGGCAGGCGGGCGGGCAGCAGCAGAGGAGATGAAGATCTATTTTCCTGCAGGCCTCCAACTCAGCTGTGTTTTTAATGTCCACATATTGCATCCAGGAGGTGGAAGAAATGAGATTGAGTTAGTGGGAGAGAGAGAGAGAAAAAAAGAGAAACTCATTGGAGTTTTGTTGTACAACTAGGTCAAGCCCTCTTTAAAAGTTCAACTTCCGTGAACTTTTCAGGTCTGAGCTGAGTTGAGGAATCATTCGTCACACTCAGCCTTTTAAGCTGTCGGACATTGGCCAAAGGCCTTGTCCTTTGCTAAGGATTCTACAGCATGCTTGCTGTAAAATCCGAACCGAGCTTCAAAGCTCAAACCTTTGAATAGAAATTCCGTTTGAGGAATATTTCATTTTGAAAACCAACCAGGAACTGCCGCTACCTCAGCCCGATTTGACGCAAACGTCTGGAGACGCTGAAAAGGTAAAACGGACGAAACCGGACCTAAGGGAGACTGACCATCTTCACAAGGTGACAAAGTCGTCAGATATTGCCTAGTGGACCGGCGTTTAGCGGATATTGGGGGATCAGTTACAAAGTAATTAGGCAAACCTTTGACAATTGTATTTGCAGCATGAAAGCGCTCTGTTTCACTGAATAATGAGGAGGAAGCACGCGTTCACGCTGCTTATTTTCACAAATTAATCACGATTAAAGATCATTATTACTGTGCTTTGATGAACCAGCGGTGTAATTAACACAACAAACAGATCTTTGAACCTCGCTGCAGCATTTGACGATTGTTCTGAATATTGTGACATTAATCAGTACTCACAGTTGGAGGGTATCTGAATGGCTGCTTGGCTGGGCTGCTTGGCTGGGAGGGAGAGGAGGGCAAGGACGAGGACGAGGAGGTGGGAGGAGCGCGGCCCCCTACTGCAAACCTGCTGTTGCTGTGTGTGAGGCATCGCTCACAGTGCCATCAAAGTCCCACCTGCTCACACAGGAATGGTGAAATGTGCACACAGGCAACCACACACACCCACACCCACACACACACGCTGAGCTGAGCAGGTGTCAGGCTTCGCTTCTCGATCTAGAAGTCTTGTCTTTGCTTCGTACGTCTCTAGTCCGGTTCTTCTTTGGTTCAAATCAGTGTTGCGCCCTCCTGTTGCTCTTTTCTTTCTAAAAGATGAAATAAAGAGGTCGGGGAAGGGTTGGGGTGAGAGGGAGGGGCAGAGAGGGGGCCATGTGTCAGAATGGAAGAAAAATGGCCATTCGCCATGTGGTCATATCAGACAGACAGACTGGGACATGGAGTTTAACACACCCATCACGAGTTGACAACAAAACATCTCAAACAATTAGAGACTGATTACAAAACCTGTCACACACACACACACACACACACTATTTGGTTTTAATTACATGAGCGGCGACCCGTACGGAGAGGCCGGTAAGCAGGCCAGATGGAGAGAATGCCACAACAAGACGATGGGCAGCACCTCCCATCACACAGATGGACAGAAAAATAAATAATAATAATAATCATTTTATTTAACAGCGCCTTTCAAGACACCCAAGGACACTTAAACAAATACAGTTCAAACATTATCAGTGACAAATTGAAATATAAAATACATAAAGAATATAAAATACAAAATAATAAAAATACATTTAGTTACGGACGTGTGATTTCCGTCTGTGCGATTATCTAATTTATAGGAAATTGATCAATCAATCAAGTGTACATGTTATGATGTTAATTTTAATGATTTGTTAATAAATGGCCACATCTCCTGATGGGTCAACTATAATTACCGTTTCATTGTCACTTACATCTCATTCTGGTCACACAAGATATATTGTTTAATCCGAAAAAGAAGAGAATCTGTGAATAATTATGTATAAGGTTGTGTCAGGTTGTGTCACTTTTATATACTAGTGGACAGTACCCCTGTCATACTACATTATTTTAAATGTTTGTTTTGTTTAGTCACTTAGTATTCTGTGTTATTTTCTCTCATTCCCTTTGTCTTGAGATTCAGTTTATTTACAGAGGCCATTAGCTTTAATATATGCTGGTGAAGATTCTCAGCTTTAATATACAAATCACTATTTTATCAAAAAGTAAAAATGCTCTGCATTGTCATTATGCATTCCCAGTCCATACAATTATAATTTAACACATCACATTGTGGCAATTCATTCTGTTTCAGATGCAGCAAACAAACAAACAAACAAAAAAAGATACTACCACTGACATGTTTTACAAATGGGAGAGCGTTCTTGTGCTGAAATACAATTTTCATTTGATTCATTTAAAGGTAACATTTGAATTTCAGTTGGTTTGTCATTGCAGCTCTGATAAAAACTCCTTTATTGTCTAAAGTTCCCAGAGCAAAGACCGGAATTGGAAATGCCGCTGCATCAAGGCATAAGAAGGGTCAGTATTGAAAATTAGGTTGCCACATTAAAATCCAAGATGGTCACCACCATTAATGTATGTAAACTAGCCACCCCCATTTGAGGAAACTATGCATTCTAGTTTTTATATTGCCTCAAAAAGCATAGTTTCCTCAGATGACTGGGGTGGCCTGAAACTTAATCTATAGTGGCCAGGGCCACCATTGGTCACCCACTGACATTACACAAGGA
>JBBPBX010057482.1:8982-22417 GCA_038048925.1 Garcialebias charrua
GATGGTTTGGATCCATGTCTCTGCTGGTGTTGGTCCACTCTAGTTTCTGAAGTCTACAGTCAATGCAGCATCTCCCAGGACATTTTAGAGCTCTTCATGCTTACTTCTGTTGACAAACTTTACGGAGATGCTGATATCATTTTCCAGCTGGACTTGGCTCCTGTCCACACTGACAAAGGTACCAAAATCTGCCTGTGGAATATTCTCATTTTCTGAGACACTGAATTTTGGTTTTTCACTATCTATAAGCTATAAGCTATAAGCTATATCTATAAGCTATAAGCTATAAGCTATATCTATAAGCTGCCTCACGGAAACGTGGATCTCTGAGGATACACCGGACTCTGTTTATGAGCTGGATTACAGACTCTTTTTCAGAACGGACCGGTGCACCGAGACTACGGGAAAAACACGAGGCGGCGGTGTTTGTATTTACGTGCACAAAGATTGGTGCTCGAACTGTGCTGTTATCAAAAGGCTTTGCTCAGCTGCTGTGGAGTTGTTAACAGTAAGGTGTCGTCCTCACTACATGCCCCATGACTATTCAGTGATCCTAATCACTGTTATTTACATAGCGCCTGATGCTAATGCTAATGACGCCCAGGGAGAAATTCATGACTTACTCACCTTGCTGCAGTGTATATATCCTAAGGGGCTCTTCATTGTTTGTGGTGACTTCAATCACGTGGACCTACAAGTCTCCCTCCCAACCTTCAATCAGCACGTTTTCACAGCAACAAGAGGAAATAAAACGCTTGACCAAGTCTACACAAATGTAAAGGGGGCGTACACGGTGAGAAGCCACGCCCACCGCTCGGGGCTTCCGATCACTGCGCTTTGATCTTGGTCCCAAGACAGCTTCCCCCTCTGAGACGCTCCAAGCCGGAACAAATAGAGATAAGAGTTTGGCTGCAAGGTAGCACCTCCATGCTGAGAGACTGTTTTGAGAATACAAACTGGTCTGTCTTCAGGGAGGCAGCTACTGATGGGAGCTCAGTGGATCTGGAACTTTATGCTTCCTCAGTCCTGGGTTACATCAGCACATGCTCTGAAAATGTATCCATAAAAAAATATGTTAAATGTTACCCCAACGAAAAACCCTGGTTAAATAAGGAAGTCCGCACCCTGCTAGCAGCCAGGGACACTGCATTCAAGTCCGGAGATACAGAGGAGCTGAGAAAGAGCAGGAAAGAACTGGTTGATGGCATTAAGAAGGCCAAGGCCACGTATGCACAGAGGATCGAGGGACAGTTCACCTCACAAGACCCACGGAGCATGTGGAAGGGTATTAAATGCATAACAGATTACAAAGGCAAGAGCAAACAATGCCCCAGGGACCCATCTCTGCCTGATGCCCTCAATAAGTTTTATGCACGTTTTGAAGATCCAAACAGACCAGCTAGCACCAGACTCACCTCATCACCAGATGAAGAGCATCTCAGAGTGACCGCAGCAGAAGTGAGAGGCAGTCTCAGAAGGATCAACCCTCATAAAGCAACCGGACCAGACAACATCCCAGGGAAAGTTCTGAAGGAATGTGCGGACCAGCTCTGTGAGGTGCTGGCTGACATCTTCACCACCTCACTTTCACTGGAGTCAGTTCCCACCTGCCTGAAGACTGCCACCATCATCCCAGTTCCAAAGAGCTCCACAGTGACTGGTCTGAATGACTATAGACCGGTGGCCCTCACCCCGATAGTCGCTAAATGTTTTGAGAAACTGGTCATGTCCCACATCAAGACAACCGTCAACATCAACGAGGACCCTTATCAATGGACCTTACCAAGCTCCGCCCAGAAACGCCCCCTAAGCTCCAACATGGCTGCACGTCTCCCAAGCGCAGCTTTGGTGTCAATGGAAAACATGGCGTCGACTGACTGCAGGGTATTTTTGAGTCGAATAGTGTATCATTTCTGCCAGATTCCAACAAAATATCAGCCATGACAATGGACAGGGGAACCAACAAGTTCATGTTTTTTTTTTTTTGGACGTTATCAAGTTGTTTGATCCACGCGATGCCTCCAAACAGCGTGCGCGTCACCGCTAATGCTACCGTCTGATGGGGAAAACAGCAGCTCCTCACACGCTCAGGCTCAGCATTATTACAGCTGTGGACAGGATCACTGATGCCTATTGTCCTGCAAGGCTGGGTAAGTCAGGCATTCATGGTTTTGAGGGTTACTTTTGAAATCAGCGATTTCTATTGTTGGCAAAAGTTTGTGTGCCTTGGTCGCAAAGCTAATGCTAACTGTAATCTCCATTCATTCCTTAAGTGGTTGGTTAGCCGTTGCTGCTTTAGCTGCTAAACACGCCGACAGCGACTTTTGTGAGGGCTAACGAGCTCAGCCGTCCGGTGTGTTAGTTAAAATCCAGCCTTCGTGTCACGATTTTGTGCAGTTTTAGGTGAAATCGACAGTAGAGCTCGTTGTGTTAGCTAGCTCATGTGGCGTTAGCAGAGCTGTTTCTTCCCAACTTCCAGGACGTTCAGTGAACTGTGGCTTTCTCTCATCGTGACCGCGTGTTGTTAACTAGCAGGTTTCAAAAGCAGGTCAACCCTTCTCTGCTGGTGAAAGAAATAATTGTTCAGTTTTGTGGTCGTGAACAAGCTTTGATCCAAGCAAGGCATTCGGTTTCACATATAGGGAAACGGTGAATTTTACTTCCACAAATACGGTCAGGGTACCTGACATCTCCTGTACAGATACCCCACTGACGGTGGAGGAGCATTTTTCCAGCCCTGACGCAGAAAAAATCTGCACGTATGCTAGCTAGCAATGTAAGTAGCATGTGGTGCCGGTCTCACAAACGCTACCGTAGCGTTTGTTTTGTGAGACCGGCACGCACGTGGAAGCTGCGCTGTGACGTGTTATGGGTATTAGCCAATGAAACGCGGCCCTGTGGGCGGAGCTTGGTAAGGTCCATATGCATACCGCGAGAACCGATCAACAGAGGACGCCATCTCCTCTTTGGTCCACATTGCTCTCACTCACCTGGATCAGAAGGACTCATACGTGCGCATGCTCTTTGTGGACTTCACATCTGCCTTCAACACCATGATCCCCCAAACTCTGATAGACAAACTATCCACACTTGGACTAAGCCCCTCCATTTGTAACTGGGTACTAGACTTCTTAACAAACAGACCACAGTCCGTGAAGATCCACAACTTCTCCTCCTCCACCATAACCCTCAGCACTGGCTCTCCCCAAGGATGTGTGCTGAGCCCTCTTCTGTTCACTCTGCTCACATATGATTGTACAGCCACACATCCAGGCTGTCATATTGTTAAGTTTGCAGATGATACAGCGGTGGTGGGATGCATCACAAACAATGATGAGTCCAGCTACAGACAGGAGGTGGAACACCTGGAGAGCTGGTGCAAAGAGAATAATCTTCACATGAATGTGAAGAAGACAAAGGAGATGATTGTGGACTTCAGAAGGAACAAACACACCCATGCCCCACTGAACATAGGTGGATCTGCGGTGGAGGTGGTCTCCAGCTACAAATACTTGGGTGTACACTTGAATGATAACCTCAGCTGGAGCAACAACACCACCAGCCTGATCAAGAAAGGTCATCAGAGACTCTACTTCCTCAGACGGCTGAGACGAGCTGGTCTGAGCAGCCCAGTTCTCACCTCCTTCTACAGGTGTGCAGTGGAGAGCATCCTGTGCTCCAGCATCAATGTGTGGCATGGAGGCTGCACAGTTGCAGAGAGGAAAGCTCTACAGAGAGTGGTGAAGGCTGCACAGAAGTCTGTTGGAGTCAGTCTCCCCACCATCACAGACATTTACACCTCCAGATGCAGGAAAAGAGCCACCTGCATCATGAAAGACCTCACTCACCCAGCACACTCACTCTTTGCCCCACTCCCCTCAGGACGGAGGTTGAGGAGCATCAAATGTAGAACCACTAGACTGAGGAACAGCTTCTACCCTGAGGCTGTTAGACTCATGAATAAATAAATAATAAGAATAATCACTGCAAAATATCACATCATGCTGATGCTGATCTGTTTTCTTGTTGCTGTGTTCATTTGTGACCATCTGCTCATACAGACTCATGTTCGTGCTGCTGTTTATAATGATGTTTTTCCACTACATTAGAGCTTAGTGTATTACTAGTTGATGTGTCTCTTAGTTAATTCTAGATGTTATTACTGTTTTTCTCTTGCATTTGTTGCTGGATGTAACTGGGACCCCGTGTACATAATCTCGTTTTCATCACATGTACCACATGCGGTGCAAATGACAATAAAGACTCTCTGACTCTCTGACTCTGACTCTGATAAACATCAAAATTACAATACATTTTTTCTTTCAGCTTCTCCCTTCGTTAGGGGTCACCACAGTGAACTAGTCGCCCGAAGACATGGCAATTGTTTTAAGCCGGATGCCTTTCCTGACACAACCACAGATCACCGAGCTACAACAGGCCTCTGTGTGGAGCAGAGAGCTGTTGTCTAAGGTTCCTGGGGGAGCAGATGGTGTGGGTTAAGGGCCTTGCTCAAGGGCCCAGAGTGGGGCAGATGAGGGTGGAGACAGGTGTGACTGCTTCACTAATCCCACCCACATTTTTTATGTTGTCGGTACCGGGGCTTGAACAGGCGATCTTCAGATCACAAGCTCACCTTCTTAACCTCTGCGCCACCACTCCCACATCAAAATTACAATAAATAAAGACTTGAAATAGTTCACTCTAAGTGTCATGAATCTATGTAAGACAGTATTAGTTTCAATTTCTGATATGATTGACCCAAAAAATATATATATATTTTTTTAACTTTTACACAATATGTATATATATTTTTCCTAGTTTTAAATTAAAACCCTAAACACATGTAATAACAGCAAAAAATCCATGTCAACAACTTTGTAATGTTCCCATCATAACTTTTTTTAAAGTCAAATCAGCCTGACAGCTTCTTTAAAACAAGGAGCACACAATCTGATGCTGGTCCTTGACTTATGTCAAGGATGGGTTTTTGAATTTCTCTGAGAGACCAAACACTGATAAAGTTTTAACAATTTTATTGAAAGACTGAAAGCTGGAACGGGTCCGTATCGTCACTGGTAACTGGAGCTCTGCACAATAGACTATAATATTAGCCACAGGACTTGAAAATGTAATGTTTTTATATTGGATTAAAACACCAACCTTCTTAGGGTATATCTGGTCCGTAGGGAACTCCTTAGTGACGTGGACAGATGAAGACGTAATCCAGAGTGACTTCCATGTTTTCCTTGAGTCCAAAACGAGGTCATACACAGAGGATCAGAGAGTTGGATGGATGGAGCTTATTTATATAGCGCTTTCCAACCCCCTATGAGGGGCCCCAAAGCACTTTACAATACCAACCATCCACCCATTCATACACACATTCATACACCGGTAGCGGCAGACTGCCATGCAAGGTGCTTTCCAGTCCTACCGGGAGCAACTTGGGGTTAAGTGTCTTGCCCAGGGACACAAACACACATGGTGGGGAACCGGGATTCGAACCGCCAACCTTCCAATCGGGGGATGACTGCCATTACCACTACGCCACGGCCGCTGAGTTGAGTAATGTTGGAGGAGCAGGCTTAAATCTTGGTCGTGAAGGGCAGTCCTGGGTTAGAGTCTGTGAGGCAGATGGCTGTAACTGGAGCTCTGCACAATAGACTACAATATTAGCCACAGGACTTGAAAATGTAATGTTTTTATATTGGATTAAAACACCAACCTTCTTAGGGTATATCTGGTCCGTAGGGAACTCCTTAGTGACGTGGACAGATGAAGACGTAATCCAGAGTGACTTCCATGTTTTCCTTGAGTCCAAAACGAGGTCATACACAGAGGATCAGAGAGTTGGATGGATGGAGCTTATTTATATAGCGCTTTCCAACCCCCTATGAGGGGCCCCAAAGCACTTTACAATACCAACCATCCACCCATTCATACACACATTCATACACCGGTAGCGGCAGACTGCCATGCAAGGTGCTTTCCAGTCCTACCGGGAGCAACTTGGGGTTAAGTGTCTTGCCCAGGGACACAAAGACACATGGTGGGGAACCGGGATTCGAACCGCCAACCTTCCAATCGGGGGATGACTGCCATTACCACTACGCCACGGCCGCTGAGTTGAGTAATGTTGGAGGAGCAGGCTTAAATCTTGGTCGTGAAGGGCAGTCCTGGGTTAGAGTGTGAGGCAGATGGCTGAACAAGTCCGGTGAGGAGAAAGGCAGAAGATCGGGTCCAGTAATGTGAGCAGTAGTCAAAACCAGAAGAGCAGAGTCCGAAGAAGTACCAATGGGAGCTGAGGCAAAAGACGTGAAACCAGAGAACCAGACCAGGGTCATAACGAGTGAGACAAAACAAGACATGGGCGCTGGAAAACTACTAGGCAAAACCGTTCATAAATCTGGCAATGACTGACTGTGAGCTTGGGGCTTGTATACAAGGCAAAACAGATGAGAGCAATTATTGTTAACGAGGTGTTGGGCAAGAGGGTGGAGAAAACATTGATCATCTAACTGCTGTGAACGTGACATGATAAACTGTGATAAGAATAACTGTGACTAGACTTGGATTTAAACTTGACTTTGATAGGAAAACTGACATGAACTTGACTAAACTAAACTTGACTATGATTATCTAAACTTGACTATGACTAAACAGAGCGTGAATCATGACAGTACCCTCCTCTTAAGGTCTGGCTCCTGACGGACCTTCAGGTAGATCAGGATGGTCTCTGTGGAACTGAGCGATGTACGGCTTGTCCAAGGCGTGGCGAGCAGGCATCCAAGAACGTTCAGGGCCATAACCCTCCCAGTCAATGAGGTACTGGAGACCTTTCCCCCATGCGGTTAATGGTGTATGCAGGAGAGCCATCAATGAGTCGGGTGGGAGGAGGGGGCCTGGAGATGGGCATGAACCTTTAGTACTGGACAGGCTTGACCCGGGACACATGGAACGTGGGATGTACCTTCATAGTCCTCGGAAGCTTGAGCTTGACTGCCACTGGGTTTACCACCTTGGAAATGGGGAAAGGACCAATGAAGCGGGGAGCTAACTTCCTGCAATCTACATGAAGGGGCAAGTCTTTACTGGACAGCCACACCTTTTGTCCTTCTTGGTAAGCAGGTTCTCGTGTCCTGCGACGGTTGGCTGCCCTCGTGTAGACTGCAGAGGTCTTGAGGAGTTGTTTACGGGCTTTGATCCATACTTGACGACATCTTTAAGCAGATTGGGATGCAGAAGGAACCATGGCTGCCTGGTCCTGGGTGGCAAACACTGGTGGCTGGAATCCATAGAGAACATAAAATGGAGACAGACCAGTGGCGCTTGAAGGAAGGGAGTTCAAAGCATGTTCCACGATAGGAAGGTGTTCAGGCCATTAGTCCCATCATCACCACATAGGATGTGTAGGCGGGTCTCCATCTCCTGGTTGGCTCACTCAGATTGTCCATCAGTCTGAGCGTGATATCCTGAGGAGAGACTTAGTTAAATGCCAAGGGTCTTACAGAACTCTCCCCAAAACTTGGAGATGAATTGGGGACCTCAATCAGACACAATGTTCTTGGGTATTCCATGCAATCTGAACACTTTCTTTATCATGACATTGCTTAGCCTTGAAGATGGCGGCGCGTGCAAACGCTACAGCTTCTCTCTCTCCCAACAAAAAGGGTGCTTTCGTCTGTCTTGTCCTGCATGCCGCAATTTGCCGGCACGTCTTCGTCTTGTCTACGTGTTCAAGAACGCAAGTATAGCCGTGAGTTCCTGCTTGATGTCGGAAAAAAATGCTCATCTGGAAATAAACAACGAGCTCGAGGAGCAGCTACGTGCCTGCGGCCTGCTCTGGAAGCCAGCACCGAGCCTCCCTTCATCGCGCCCGCATTGGGAACGCCACAAGCGGCGTGACAGGAAGCAGAAGCGGGGTAAGCGCGGAGGTATCAGAGCTAGGCTAGCAGCTAGCCCACACAAGCCGGCTATTCCATCCATGGTTTTGGCTAACGTACGCTCCTTGGACAACAAATTGGATTATATACGCCTGCTACAAACGACACAACAGACTGTGAGAGACTGTTGTGTGTTTGTATTCACGGAAACGTGGCTTAAAAACAACGTTCCGGACCATGCTGTTCAGCTCGAGAGGCTAACATGCTACAGAGCGGACCGAACCCTCGAGGGAGGTAAGACACGTGGAGGAGGGCTGTGTGTTTACATCAACAATGCCTGGTGTCTGGATGTTGCTGTGGTCTACAAACATTTCTCACCTTTAGTGGAGTTTATGACTATTAAGACTGTTCTATTTACCGAGGGAATTTACAGCTGTTATGATTGTTGCTGTATATATTCTTCCAAGCTCCAACAGCAAAGTTAGAGGCAAGGCCCTGAATGAACTATATCTGCACATAATAATAATAATAATAATAATAATAATAATAATAATAATAATAATAATAATAATAATAATAATAATAATAATAATAATAATAATAATAATAATAATGAATTCAATTTATAATGCACTTTTCATTAACAAAAATCTCAAAGTGCTAGCCGACTATGGCTCACATCAGTGAGCAGCAAACAGCCCATCCTGATGCTTTTCTCATCACGGCTGGTGATTTCAACCAAGCAGATTTAAAGAGTGTATTTCCAAAAACATACAGAAACATAAACTTTGCAACAAGAGGAAACAACACACTGGACCAAGTTTACACCACCATGAAAAATGCCTACAGAGCCCTCCCCCACATTGGTGCTTCTGACCATATCTGTGTTATGCTAAAGCCAGCATACAGGCCACTGGTGAAAGTCACAAAACCAGTCCGCAAGCAGATACGAGTGTGGCCAGAGGGGTCTTCAGAGGCACTCCAGGACTGTTTTGACACCACAGATTGGGGTATGTTCAAAGAAGCTGCTACCACAAACAACAACACATGTCTCCAGGAGTACTCAGACACTGTATGTTCATACATCACCAAGTGCATTGATGATGTAACCAACCTCAAAACCATCACTGTTCGGGCTAATCAGAAGCCATGGCTGACAGCTGAGGTTTACAGACTCCTGAAAGCCAGGAATGCTGCCTTCAAAGCGGGAGATCAGGTGGGCCTGAGGGCAGACAGAAAGAACCTGGCCCGGGGTATCAGAAAGGCCAAGAAGCAGTATTCCAGGAAAATAGCTCACCGTTTCAAGGACAGCAAGGATACACGCAGTCTGTGGCAGGGAATACAGACCATCACAAACAACAAACCATCTCCCCAGACCTGTGACAGCTCAACCTCTACGCTGAATGAACTGAATGAGTTCTTTGCTCGGTTTGAGGAAGTAACAGCACACCTGCACATGAACTCCCCCCTCTCCTGATGGCCAGGTGCTGGCACTGTCCTCAGACAGCGTAAGGCGATCATTCATCAAGATTAACGCCCGGAAGGCCTCTGGTCCTGACAACATACTACCTGGTCGTGTGCTGAAGGACTATGCAAGGGAACTCGCAACGGTCTTCACGGACATCTTTAACATCTCACTGAGCCAGGCCATCATCCCCACCTGTTTCAAAGCCACCACCATCATCCCTGTCCCAAAGAAGGCAACGCCCGCATGCCTCAATGACTATCGCCCAGTAGCACTCACCCCCATCCTGATGAAGTGCTTTGAACGGCTAGTCATGAAAAGCATCACATCTGTCCTCCCTGCCTCCCTGGATCCCTTCCAATTTGCATACCGACCTAATCGCTCAACCGACGATGCCATCTCCTCTGCCCTCCACACAGCTCTCACACATCTGGACACGAAGGACTCTTATGTTAGAATGCTGTTCATCGACTTCAGCTCGGCATTCAACACCATCATCCCCCAACAGCTCATCCTTAAACTGGACAGTCTGGGGCTGAACACCTCAATGTGTAACTGGCTGCTAGACTTCCTGACCGGGAGACCACAGACAGTACGGGTCGGGAGTAACACATCTAGCACCATCACATTGAACACAGGGGCCCCACAAGGATGTGTGCTGAGCCCCCTTCTATTCACCCTGCTAACACACGACTGCACACCATCATACAGCTCCAACCACTTCATCAAGTTTGCGGACGACACAACAGTGGTAGGTCTCATCAGCAACAACGATGAGACGGACTACAGGAACGAGGTGAGCCGCCTGGCCTTGTGGTGCGGACACAACAATCTCACTCTCAACGTGGAGAAGACAAAGGAGATTGTTGTGGACTTCAGGAAGAGGGATGCCCAACATGCCCCTCTGACCATCAACAGCACCGCAGTGGAGAGAGTAGACAGCACCAAGTTCCTGGGAGTGCACGTCTCAAAGGACCTGTCCTGGAGCAGGAACACTGCATCACTGGCCAAGAAGGCTCACCAGCGTCTCTACTTTCTCCGCAAGCTGAAAAGGGCTGGAGCTTCAACCCCCATCATGTGCACCTTCTACAGAGGTGCCATAGAAAGTGTCCTGACAAGCTGCATCACTGTGTGGTTTGGTGCATGTACTGCATCCTGCCGCAAGAGCCTCCAGCGCATCGTGAGAGCAGCTGAGAAGATCGTCGGCACCTCCTTCCCCTCACTGCAGGACTTACACAGCAACCGCCTCACTCGGAAAGCCCTCTGCATGGCAGGTGATCCCACACACCCACTACACAGCTGCTTCAGACTGCTGCCATCAGGGAGGAGACTGAGAAGTCTCCAGGCTCGAACCAGCAGACTGAGAGACAGCTCTGTTCATCAGGCAGTCAGGATGCTAAACACTCTGCCTGCTCTGCCTCCCCTCCCATTTGAACTGCCTTAACACAAAAAAACTTTCTCACACATTACCACACAACACAAAGATTTTAACACTGGACTCTGTGTCATCAAACGGGTTATTCACTAAACTCTCGGTCATGTGCTCATTCAGTTTGCACTACTTCTCATATTTGCACTAATGTTTGTATTACATCACTGCCTATAGTCATACTACTGTTTACATTCACTGTTTACATACTACTGTTTACATTCACTGTTTACATTTATTAATACTGTTTACATTTATTACTACTGTTTACATTTACACTACTTTTATATCTACACTACTGCTGATACATATACAGTATTCTCTGACCAATCTTATTTAAGGATGCCCAATGTACCTTACTGCATATGCCACTTTTGCCTCTATACCAACATCAACTTCTACCTCATACATATATTGTATACATTAACTCATATGCTGCTTTGCCACTCTTTGCAAATATCAATGCTAGAACCTTCAGTTTATTTTATAGATATACTTTTTATACTTTTTATACTACTATGCAAAAACTCAGGACAGTATTACACTTTTATCATTTCATTTTATGCTTATGTTCATTAAATGTTTAGTGTTTTAGTGTTGGTGTAAATTTTCATACTTTTATACTACTATGCAAAAACTCAGGACAGTGTTACACTTTTACTATTTTATGCTTATGTTTATTAAATGTTTCAGTGTTTTAGTGTTTAAATGGTTACTGTTGCACCGAGGGACTGAGAGAAATGCAATTTCAATCCTATGTATGTCCTATACATATTGTAGTTCTAACAATAAAGTTGACTTTGACTTTGACTTTGACTTAGTTCCTTAGCTGTGGGTAGGCTCTCTAATGCAATCAAATGAACCATTTTGGAAAATCTGTCGATGACAGTTAAAATGACTGTTTTACCTCCAGACTGTGGTAAGCCGGTGACAATGTCCATAGCGAGATGAGACCAGGGATGTGATGGCATTGGAAGCGGCCTAAGGAGACCCGCCGGTGGACGTCGAGAGGATTTAGCGAGGGATCATTGGGTACAGGTCCCAAAAATTATTTAACGTCCTTGGATAATGAACCCCACCAGAACTGTGACTTGACTATAGCTAAAGTTCTCTCTATGCCCAGATGACAATAAATAGGTGTACCTTTTCAATGAGGTGGTCAGGTACGAAGCGTCAGTCATCCGGGCATCCACTTGGTGGGAGAGGTTCTGGTGGGCCTCCCTGACCTCCCTCTCGACCTGGGTGATAGTCAGACAAACCGTCTCGGGCAGAGTATACTCTTCCGTACCATTGGTCTGTTACTTCTCGAATATGCGAGACAGTGCATCTGGCTTGACGTTCTTGGTGCCGGGTCTGTAAGAGAGAGAAATTGAATCATCCAAAGAACAGGGCCCACCTTGCTTGACGAGGGTTAAGTCTCTTGGCTGATTGCAGGTACTCAAGATTCTTGTGGTTGGTGAGAACGATGAAAGGATGATTGGCCCTCTCCAACCAATGACACCATTCCTCCACCGCCATCTTGATGTTGAGTATTTCACAATCTAGTACATCGTAATTGCGCTCTGCTGGGGAGAGAGACTTGAAGAAGAACGCACAAGGGTGTAATTTATCATCAATGCTACGCTGACTTAAGATGGCCCCGTTGCCAGTATCAGAAGCGTCTACTTCCACAATAAACTGTTTGTCCACATCAGGGAATCTAAGAATAGGAGCCGTGGTAAACAAGGATTTTAATTTAACAAAAGCTTGTTCAGCAGTCTTGTTCCAAATGAATGAGCTTTTAGTGGAAGTTTGAGCGTGAAGGGGAGACGCGACAGAACTGTAATTTTTAATTAATTTACAATAAAAAAATTACAAAACCAAGAAAGCGTTGTAATTGTTTGCGTGATTGAGGTATGGGCTAGTCCAGAACTGCAGAGGTTTTTGAAAGGTCCATGGAGATTTGATCAGGGGTGATATTGAAACCAAGAGACGTAGTGTTAGCGGTGTGAAACTCACATCTCTTAGCCTTGACAAACAGGTTGTTTTGCAAGAGACGGAGGAGAACGACGTGGATGTGTTGGATATGGGATACTAAATCTTTGGAAAATATCAGAATGTCGTCCAAGTAAACAAATAAATTGACATTGATAAAATCCCTGAGCACGTCGTTGACTAAGGCCTGGAAAACTGTTGGGACGTTGGTTAAACCATATGGTATAATGAGGTATTCATAATGACCTGAAGGAGTATTAAAGGCTGGCTTCCATTCGTCACCTTCTTTGAACCTGACCAGATGATAGGTGTTACGAAGATCCAACTTGGTAAAGACTTTGGATCCTTGGATGAGATCAAAGGCAGAAGTCATTAAGGGCAGAGGATATTTATTTTTAACTGTTATGTCATTTAAACCTCGATAATCAATACATGGCCAAAGTAACCCATCCTTTTTTTCGACAAAGAAAAATCCTGCACCAGCAGATAACAATGAGGGTCTGATAATCCCCGCTTTCAGGGAGTCAGAAATGTACTCACACATGGCCTTCTGTTCAGGTTGGGACAAAGAGAATAATTGTCCTCTCGGAGGCTTGGTACCTGGTAATAGTTCAATAGAACAATTGTAGGGTCTATGGGGTGGCTGAGACATGGCTTTACTCTTATTAAAAACTTTTTAAGGCC
>JBBPBX010057483.1:0-14011 GCA_038048925.1 Garcialebias charrua
CTCAACCTCCGTCCTGAGGGGAGTGGGGCAAAGAGTGAGTGTGCTGGGTGAGTGAGGTCTTTCATGATGCAGGTGGCTCTTTTCCTGCATCTGGAGGTGTAAATGTCAGACTTCTATGCAGCCTTCACCACTCTCTGTAGTCATTAATGCTCAGCTTCTCTCCCGTGAAAGGCTGGATACTACTGTTCTGACACATCTGCAAAGAAACTTTCATAGCAAGAATACACACAACGCTGAACTCTGCCTGCCAATTCCCACACATCACACAAACGGGCCATTTAGGGACAATGGTCTTTAAAACAAATTCTCTCTCTCTCTCTACCCTCAACAACGCTGTCATTCCCCACAAAACAAACACGCTGCTGTCATTCCTCTGCTCTCGTAGTAACCCCAGCAAATAAGGAGCAAAGGAAAGCCACATCCCACAGAAAACAGCCTGCTCCATGACATCACTGCATCACTCACCCCCTGAAGCCAAAGGTACGGTATGTGTCCATCTAAGGCTGGAAACTGCATTTGGTGGTGCTGGTAGAAAGAGCATGCAGCATGTGTGAGGCAGGATGAAATGTAGAACAGTTTTAAAGGAACAGGATGTTTCAAAATGAAACCGCTAGCATCCAGGAACCAGTGTTTCCTGGTCTACTAGGCTGATCAGACAAAGCTGTCACAGCACTGACTCAGCGAGATGAGAAGACTGACAGCTGTCCTCTGTATTCTACCCATCGGAGCAGATGCACACATCCGCTGGTTAAAGAAGCCGCAGTAACACCAATTCTGTGTGTATTCGCTTCTCTAAAAATGAGACTTGCAGAAAACACCCAGGTTTAGTAGCAGAAACAAATTGATATAGTGGTCAGGGAATGCCATTTATTTATTTACAGCATCTAGTTACTCTTCATCACAAAGACAACTACCGTACTTTGCTATTTTAAAGTGAGTAAAATCATAAACTCACCAACGTGAGAGGGTGCTACTTAAGAAAAGCAACCCTGTGAAGAACAGAGTTATGATTAAGATGGTGTTGCAGAGTGCATTCATCACATTTTCCATGATAAGACTGATAAGTCCAACTATTTAAGCTTTATACAGTATTGTAATTAATTAACTAAAGTAGTATATTAAATTAACCGTGTCTCTAATTTATCCTAATTAGTTCCATAGTCCTTACTACAGTAATAAAGTTCCCTAGGAAATGAGGAATTTACAAGCCAATAAAATACACCATTACTGCCAGATCTTGCTTCAACGTTTTTACAATGGTACCGCTAAAAGGATCTTTGTATTAGATATACCAGTATTTTCAATAAAAAGCTTAAAGGGAAAAAATGTGTATAAATATATGGATTAATGAAAGCAAAAAAAAATACAATTTGTAAAAAATACAAAAGTACTCCCTTCTCTTTTTCACATCCACTGAAATCCTGAATGCCTCTATAATTCAAAATGAAATCGCAACTAGGCACCAAAAACAGTGCTGTGGTTTATTGTGACAAAGACCTGTAACTGTCAACTGAATGCATCGGAGGCTCTGGAGCCTTGACCTGTAACCACATCCTCTTTCCAAAGCAAACGAAGTCTTCATGCTGATAGGATGGAAAAGGAGTAGCTAACAACTAAAATAACCCTTCCAGTCTCTGTTCCTGCTAAAGGCTCCAGACAGCAGGCTAGTTTTTTTGTTTTGTCTTTCAAGAGAGAATTCAATTTCATTTTTCATCTTTAAACCCTTGTCATCATAAGATACAATATGGAAAAGTTTGCCTAATTTCTTTATACTTTGCTCAAGGCTTTTTGAAGTTCCTTTAATATCATTTTTCTTTCCTTTTCCTTTAATAGTCTTTGCTTCCCTTTCAATCTTCCTGTCCATGTTGTGCTACAAATGACGAAAGTGGACAAATGAGGGGTCAAAAGAATAGATGAAAATTAAATAAAACCACGTCACAGCTTTGCCTGCAAGAAATAGGAAAACAAAACTCCGGACTGGAGCGGCGCCTTACTGCTACATCGATCTACTACAGACACGTTTTCCATTAATTGGTCTTTAAGAATCTCCAAGCTGGTACTACTGTTAAAGCTTATCAAAGACTCAACAAAGGACATGGGAGCAAACTGTATCTGTGATTGTGAGATGCCACTAGAAACCTAAAAACGTAAAATAGCTCTCTTTTTTTTTTTGTTAAGTTCTTGTATCTGATGAAACTGTCTTGTGTTGTTCTTTTAAAATCAAAAAAGGCGTTCAATACAGGATCAACTGGACTTTATTTGTTGCAGAAAACGTTTCGACTTCTGTCCAGAAGTCTTTTTCAATTCTGAAATTCTTTTAAAATGAATGAATAAACATCAAATCAAATCAAGTTGTCTTACATACACAACACTGGTTCATCCACTGAGTTTAGGACGAGTCGCTGGTTTTACACAGTAATGATGAGCATGACACTGTCATTAAATGAGAAGTATCATCTTGGAGACAGACTCGTTGCAGATGAGTCTTCTTCATAGGAAAGCATGACGCTCAGTCTATACAGCTGAGCTGCAGAGTGTTTACAGTTTGACGTTGAACATCACTGCCCCTGTAGCAGTAAAGAATAAAAATAAAACATCCTACAGGCTGATACCCAGACAAGAGAAAGTCATTGCTGCTCTTAGGTTATCTCCCTGTGATTCTACCTAATTTATTAACATATGCTTATCACTAGGTCATGCTACATTCCTGCAATCTGTGGCTACACGATGCTGGGTGCTTATCACAACATGTTTTTTTTTTCTACTTTTCAAACGTAAGCCTGCTTACCACTAATTCCTTACAATCCCCAAAATCGTCAATCCCGGCAATCAAACGCAACATCTGTCTACGAGCAACAGCAACTACTCTATAAGTCCCGTTATGAAGCTTGTTAGCAAAACACCGCTAACTAGCTGGCTTTAAGCGCTAACGGTGTTGTGTCGAAAAATGCACCCCGTCGTGAAAAGCAACCCCCCTCGTAGAAAGAGCAATTAAAGGCAATTTTAGTCATCAAAACATATTAGGTAAATATCAAAAGTGGCAAATAGGACATGTACATTTGACCATCCGTAAGCACAGGATTATTTACAGTTAGCGTCATGTAGGCTGCTTTTTTATGGCAAGGGTGCTTTTTTCGGCACAACACCGACACTTCATTACACCGTTAGCAGGCAAGCTAACTAGCCGAAACGTTCCTTTCCCTCTGCGTATCAAAACACAGCGAGCCTTTCACAAACCCGCAACACCACAGATGGTTAGAGGATTCAAACGCCAACCAAACACACCGAGCTGCAGAACCAGTCCGCCATACTGGTGTGTACTTTCCTGGGAAAGATACAGCCGACAGCTAACGCTACCTGCCCTTCCGCCTGGCCTTCACTAGTAAAATGGGAGTGCACGATCCGTTATTTTTTTAATACTTGACAAAAACTGTTTTCCTCATTTACCGGATGAAACGAAGCGCAACCGTGACCGCGTTCTACCCCCACGGGTGTCCACGGCACAGACTCCCGCAAAGACCGCGTTTATTAAAGTTTGGCAGCGCGCACTCACCGTCTCTCTGGCTCCGCTGTCTCTCTCGCGCCGCTCCGCAAGTGTCAAGTTGGAGAGTTCTTCTTCTTCTTCTTCGCCTCCAGCAGCGTCTGTGTGAGCGAGGCGCGTCACTGGTTCTCATTATTATTTAAACGGGCATGACACATGGCACCGGCATGAAAACACAAACACGGTGGATTCATTCCGGTTACTTTTACTAACGCGGGACGTTTTCAACCCAGCTTCTCTACAATAAAGTGGCATTCTGGATGTAAACATAAAGGACTAAAAGTGAAAATGCTGATGAAACTGAGGACAATTACTCAAATACTGTGGGATGACTGCACCTTATAGTTTTAAATTACCAGGTTAAAATAATTTCATAAAGTGTAAAAACAAATGGCACTGGGCCTATGTGTTGTTTTGTGTGATCTTGTTTTAAAGCTGCACCCACCAGTGGCGGCTCCTGAAATGTCCACCAGGGGGGGCTATTTCTCAAAAATGAAAAAACAACAACAACAACAACAACAACAACAAAAAACAAGTTCAAATCGTGTTTTAATCTGTAATCTGTAAATATTTTTGCAAACACTTAGTAACTTCAGTGCTGTTACACTTCTGAAATATTCTCTGCAGTTTCCTTTAAAGGTTCAGTCTGCAGTTTCTGTAGAACTGCAGCACTTAGAAAAAATTTCAACAGGCAAAGCATTCTGATCTCTCCCCCTCAGAGCCATATATGGCTCTGCTCTCCCATGGTCTGCTGAAATTCAAATTCAAGCTCTGTTTTTATTGGCTGATTCAAATTCAAGCTGTTTTTATTGGCTGGTTACAAACTCTGTTTTTATTGGCTGGTTAATGGCGGGTCACTTTTTCTTTTTAGAAATGCCTATTTACCACCTGGAGAAGCAAGGGGACAATATTTTTTTATAGTTTTTTTTCAGAGATTACCTCTCTAACATCAGTCTAGTGACAGAGTGAAGAAATATGTTAAAAATATATTGTTAGAAAAGTTACATATAGCAGCTTTAATGTGACACCAGAACTGTTTCACTTCAATTAAACATTTAATTTCATGAGGTGCCACCAAAGGAGGAGCTAGGGGAGGAAATCCCCCACCCCCCCAGACACTGGTCCCCCTTTTATCCTCTAGCCCAGAGATGTCGAACCCATTTACCTTTTTCAAACTAAGGGCCGGTTTCAGTATATACTTTCGGGGTATGCTCATTCAAGTTACATCTCACTGTTTCTTGGTTATTTTCTTCGGAGCCATGGGTCTGCTGTTAGTGGCTAGCTCTGTGCTAGCTCCGTCTCATAGCTGCTTGAATCTTAACATCTTCTATTTCTACCACTCGTGACATCCATAGAAGCTCTCGGAAGAAATTCACTTACTCTCGGCAACTGGGTCGGACTCGATTTTTTTCCCGCCTGGTCCACGCGACGTGTCGCACCTCGATTACGTCATCAGAATGCTGCGTCTGTGGTCTCTTGTACAGCACACGAAGTGGCAAGGAGAACATGGAGTGGACGTTTGCTTAAATCGGTTCTACAGGCGTCCAGTCACCAGTCCAACTAGTATTAAAATAAAACTTTTCAATGTACATTCACTATCCAACAATCTTTTAAAAACTATCCACCTTTCTGATCTTAGTAAAGGTTGAATGAATAGTTGATATGATTTGATTTTACTTGATTTTATCACTTGTTTTATGTTTAGTTCTTTGATCTTTGTTGCACTTTGTAGCACTTTGAGATTTTTATTAATGAAAAGTGCGTTATAAATTGAATTCATTATTATTATTACTGTATTATTATATATCTCAAATTAGATACCCAACATCTTTTCTTGGTTGCAGGTTCTTCAACAAGAGTTTGACTGGTCTCATTTAAGTTCGCTGTTTCACGTTTGACATC
Source organism: Garcialebias charrua (assembly GCA_038048925.1). Classification (NCBI taxonomy): domain Eukaryota; kingdom Metazoa; phylum Chordata; class Actinopteri; order Cyprinodontiformes; family Rivulidae; genus Garcialebias; species Garcialebias charrua. The sequence goes on from JBBPBX010057483.1 coordinate 5,444, forward strand.
ATAATCAAAGATTACTGACAAAAATTAAAGAGCTAAAAATATTTTACATTTAAAATAACATACTGTATAGGGGGCCAGATAAGATGTCAATGAGGGCCACATTTGGCCCCCGGGCCTTGAGTTTGGCACATATGCTCTGGCTCCATGCTTTTGTTGGTATTTTTTTATTTCTCTAGCTAAATAGGTAAAACCTAATTAATATGATGGAACATTTTTTGAGCAATCAGAATTTGAACATATACATTTTTTATTCAAAATAAAAAAATACAACCCAACATCTAATTCTCTTGAATACAGACAGCCAATGTTAAAGCCAGTGCCCTCAGCATTAGGATGGAGGGTCTCAGGGTTTTATGCATAACATATTTTTAGAAATATAAACTGAGTAGTGACAGAGCTTTTCTCAACTTGTAATACCTGTGAAAAAATTTAAATTCAGTTTATTTATTTAACACCAAGTCACAACAAAAGTCATCTCAGGGCACTGAAAAGAAACATTATAAAACTATTATAAAAACTAAAGTAGACCTACATACATCAGAAGCTGATTCCCAAACGCCTGTATTGCTGTTTGTCAAATAAGCATATATGACAACAGCACAACAAATCTCCAGAAATTCTGTTCTGGCTTTTGGTTTTGGTGGGCCAGTGACTTTTGGAGGCACCAGTTTGCACCTGAAAGTGATTTATTCTCTATTAAACTTTTTTGGTTTTAGGTAAAAGATCAAGCACCCAATAGTTTTACTGAAAATAACAAGGAAAGAGTAAAAATCATCAAACTGTATGACTTTTTCTTTTGTATTACAAAAACCTTGGATTTATCTTGTACTGTATTTGTACATAGTTCCATGTCCAGCTACAGCATATACACAATAAAAATTCAATAATAGCAATCCAACAATTTTTTTACAACAATTTAGAAGTTGGATATCAAGTCCGTAATTTTTCAGTAATACTTTACAATTTTCTGCTACATTATTTAAGGATTTTAAGCGCAAGAATTGTAGAAATACTTCATTAATCATGTTTTTCTGTCATCCAGTTTCTGCACCGCATGAGTTGCAGCTGTTGTAAGTTTTTTATGGAAACCTTTAACAGATGTTTCGACCCCTGAGGGGATAAACATGTCTTGAACTTTGAGCAGTGGATTTGATTCATAGACATACCGGTAATTAGTATGCAGAAAAACAAGTCTAATCTTACCGATTGGTTATCTTTTCATAAAAAATAAAATGGTCCTAAAATGTTAATAATTTCTAGTTCTAAAAATGCTTCAATTGGAACTTTTGTCACAACACCAACGTCTAAATAATATTAAAGCAACAAGCTTTTTTTTGTATAGCTGAAACAATCAGCAAATGACACTTGGGAAATAGAAGGGTAATTTAGAAAACTGCTTGTTTCATTCTCTCAAATGTATTTGCTTTTGTTACTGTGTTACTATTTATACCCATAGATTATAAACTTCTAAAATGATCGATAGTAGATTAAACTTTTAGGAGAAACACATACACATATAATGGTTTCATAAAGAAATGTGATGTGATTACCTGCTTTCATCTTTCGATTGCACTTGATGTTGAATAAATGAGTACCTTACACATTTTTTAATTTGTAGAACTAAATTTATCAATAAAAATAAAATAAAAACACGCCAGCTGCAATAATCCCTGATCCCAACCACAGTTCTAAATGACACTGACATTGCATCACATTTCTGTTACATCCGGTGTCCTTCACATGTTAAGCGGTAGCAGATGAGTGACACAAACTTTAAAGAATGTAAAAGAAAAGTGCTCCCTTATGAGCCTTTTTGCTCAACATTGGCATGGATATTTTTACAAAGAGGTCCCTCTAGTGGCCAAAGTACCACGTGCTAAATATTTATTTTACAGTACTTTGTCCACCTAATCTTGACTAAACTGAATAGTACTACTGCATTAACAAAACTTTGGACACATTACAATTTACGTCTTTATTGTACCATAGTACAATCTGCAATACAGATTTAATACAATATGCATCAATCCCTTGCTTGAGTTTCTCCATTCAAATGAAGCCTGTGCCATTCTTCGTCTACATTATGTGTTGAATGTAAAAATCACCGTCGCATCAAACAGAACAGTCCAATAAAACTCTTCACAATCTAAAATAAATAAAAACACTTTAAAGCAAACAAATGTTTTAGGAATGGCATTATGTCTGACAGAAATGTGCCTTTATAACGCTGAATAAAACGTAAAGGTCAAAGTGTTTCTGACCAGCCCAAGCATGTGACATATTAAAGGTAAATGAAGACTGACATAAGTGAACACAAGCGGAAAGCCTTTACTGTATATAGTATATACATAATTCAATGTTTTCCATGTGCAATATCTTTTTTTTCTAGATTCAGCACTATTAGAGCTCATCTCATTGGGTTTGTACTGTATGTGAACAAAAAGCCCACCTCGTTCCCACAAGCTCACAAATATCAAACATCTTTCACTATGTTTGTAACACAGAGTGCTGGGTGACGCTGACGCACATGACAAGGCAGAGAATGGCAAGAGGCCGATCTGTAGATGGCTCGTGAAAGAAGAAAAATGAAGATGACCACTGTCCTTCACTTCTGTGGCAGTTCATGACGAAGAGTATAGTTTCTACTGTGTAATGTGATGGTGATCTGCACCTCCAGTTCTTCTTTGTAACTTCAGCAAGGAATTCAAAAAAGGGGTCTAGTGATTAAAGGAGTGAGGTGGTCCTCTCACTGATATTGTCTGTAGTCTCCAAAAGGGGAGGTGGGAATGGGAGCAGATCCAGGGGCAGGTTCTTCTGCAAACTGGGGCCCTGGAGTGAAAAATAAAATCATGGTCACAGAAATGTAAAAGGCAGTTTCAACCATATTTTAAGAATTATTTAACCGTCTTGTTAAATCACCTGTTTAGCAATTTTTATTCTTGCTACAACATTTAAAACTAATACTAATTACAACCTAAATAGATTTTTTTTTTAGATCAGATGCAACAAATTTGTGCATCGTCGTTTCAAACTATGGAAAACGCTTGCATCTTTTCATCTTTATGTTCAAATTATGTTCAAGATTAAGAAATACAGGTTTTCGCAGACAGTCATGTGCATAACTTGTTCATAATGGTTTGTAAATTCTGTTATTTTGGTTTCATAGTTTTCAATTATTTCAATCTAAAACTAAGCACTAATATAACTTAAAATGTTGGCAGGACTTAATATTGGTACTGAGCAACCTATTACCTGTATCTTATAAAACCTTTTTTACTCATTGTATGCAATACAGGTAGTCCCCGATTTACGAGCGAGATCCGTTACAACGAGGCGCTCGTAAACCGGAAATCTCGTAATTTGGAACGGCCGCCATTTCTCTCGTAAATCCGGAATTTCGCTCGTAAATTGGAACGGTTTTCGCTAGCGCGACTACAAACACTCTATTTTCATCCAAAAACTGCTTATGAGTGCATAAAAATGATCGGAAACGTGTGTCCATATGCTTAGCTAACTAACTGTGGTGAAAAAACACATGAAAACTCAGTATTTTTTTCGTTTTTTCCAAAAATTCGCAGCTCGTAAGTCTGGAACCTCGCAGATCAGAGCGCTCGTAAATCGGGGACTACTGTACAAACATTACTGGTACGCCTTTGCTACTCGTTTCAACATTTAAAAAAAAAACTCAGAAAAGTCTATTGCCATTTTACTTCTCATACGATGGTTAGAAATCAAAAACAAAAATTAGTTAACAGCTAAACTGAAAACAAGCAAACAAAAAAAGGGACAGTCAACATATTTTCTATGGTGTGTAGAGAAACATTTGACATGCCTCCGTTGTTTAATCGACAAACTATAACACATATTTTTGCCTGGAGACAAGAGATTGTTTTGTGTAAACAACATTAGAATACATGGAGGTGAGTCACTCTCCTACAGTAAAGTAAACATGCATATCAGGGTGTTGAGTTACAAGTTCAGGGTGTTGAGTTGCAAGATGTGAAGCTACTGTACGACAGACGCTTTCCTCTTTGCCAAAGCAAACATCATCCTTTATTTAGAGACATTTAAATATAGACAGCCTAAAAGCTGCAGAAAAATGAAATTACACACAGACATCCTATCAATAATGTTTCAAGATGGACATCCTGGCCAGTTTGTCCAAAGAGGAATGCCAAATAGTCACAGCACATTTTATTTCAGACATAACGGTCTACACACTCCAAGTCATTTTATGGTACACACTCTGCTAGTGGAATAACTCACCAGTTGGGAACTGTGAAGAGGCAAATCTTGTGAACAGGATTCCAGCACCCTCTATCAACGCCAGCAAAATACCTCCCATAGCTGCAGAGCCAACCATAGCAACTGGTCCATCTACACAAGAACATACACAAATATTTATCTAGAACATCAATATACAAAATTTGTGGTTTTCTAAGAAAAACACATAGCAGATACAGTACAGTACACAGAAATTATGTGTTTTCTGTCAGCCTCCATTTAGCATTCTCACTTCTTGCAGCAAGAATAGCTCCTGTCATAGCCCCACTTGTTATTGAATTCCAGGGATCCTCCTTCCCTCGTACTTTCATTAAACCACAGTCTATCATGGAAAAGAGACCTCCCCACACTGCAAAACTACCTGCAACAAACACATACAGAGAAAATTAAATAGGTTTTATAAGGTTTCATCACCTGTATCATTTTAAAATCTTTTCTCCTTAAAATAAACTACACAAACAGTTTTTGATTATTCCATCCATCCAATAGTACAGTACTACTTTTAATACATTTCTACATTCATTCAACCTTTATTTAGTCAGGTAAATCTTATTGAACCTCGAGGGCTCATTTACGAAAGCGACCTGCTAACATAACTAATTACTGTACAAAACAAAAAACAGAAGAAAAAAAAGGATTATGTTGCTGCCTGTCAGGATATTTAATATGTATTCTTACCGCCTAGTTGTGGAGCTCTGGTCTTGATGGCAGTCAAACTACCCCTCATCCTGTGGCTCATCCCCTGAAAAACAGCACAACAAAAACAGTTCAGCATAACCTAGTGTTCAGTTCAGGGTTTTTCAGTTTTTTATTGAAGTAATAAAAAAAACAGATCAGGCGTTAAAACAATAATTTTCTTAAGTCAGGTACACAGACCTCTTCTCAAACATCACAGTATCCTTGAGCAAGATGCTGAGCCACAAGGCTGGTGTTTTTATATGTGAGTGAATAAGAGAATGCCCATATACTTTGTAGCTGTTAACTTACTGAAGGAGCATTCCTGAAACCCTTTACTGCCTGAAAAATTCCTCCTCCAATAGCTCCCATGGTGAAAGCTCCACCACAGTCATCCATAATCCTCCAGGGGCTAAAATTGGGGGGAAAAGTATTTATATTAATAATTCAACAGACATTAATATTCATACACAGTCTGAAGCCACTTTTACAAACCTAATCCATCTTAGATTTTGATAGCAAGTTAAATTTTATTTTTCTATGATGACTCAAAATAAATACACTTTTTGAAAGTTCTATGTATTTCCATCATTGTATGTTCCTACACAATGACAAAATTTTAAATCTTACTGAAAATATAACAGTTCCATGATTAAAAAAGACTGTAAAATTTAAATAGAGCATACATATGAACATATAACATACATACATACATATAAGAAAAATTCAAAGAGCAAGTTCTCTGATAAACTACAGTATATTACATGAGACATTGTACACAAATATTTTGTATACTAGACAGATTTTGAACATGAACAATGGAAAAACGTCAGTTTCGTAATTATATACCTTTAGAATAATTTAAGACAATTTTACGTATGGTTAAATGCATCAGTTTTTACAATGAGTACACTTCTTTGGTACAATTTGTGTAATTTCTTGTACTGTTGATACAACAGCTACGTGATACCACTACATCAGTGTTTTTCAACCTTTTTTGAGCCCAAGGCACAGTGTTTTCATAGAAAAAAATCCAGAGGCACACCACCAACCAAAATTGTAAGCATAGATACACTGTATCCGCCTATATTAAATATATAGTCATTCTTATCAAAGTGTCTTGAATAGGAATTAAATAAACACAAAAATGTATTTTTATCACATTTTATATTTCTTATTTCAAATTGCACTTAACATGTCTTCAAAATTACACCCGAACAGTACCACAACAATGTGGTCTTAAATTTAAAGAGGTTGTAGAAAGGGGGGGGGACTTTTTTGATAATTTCCAAGGCACACCTGACGATCACTCGCGGCACACGAGCCTAGGCACAGTGGTTGAAAAACACTGCACTACATAACCATAAGTTTGGAAATACGACTTAAAAATCCATATCTTAATCTAAATACATTTTACACATTGCTTCCAAGAAAACAAACAATTAATCTTGGGCAAAAGTTCTCTAAACTTACAAACAGATTTTCATATTATTTATTTATTTTTTGCTCAAACTTGCTGTTTTTATGTTTTGTTTTTAAGACCTTGTACCTGATCTTGGGTGGTCAAACAGTTGAAGGATCTCTTGGCATACATCAAGCTTTTGCTAGATTTTTTTTTTCAATTAAGAATGTGTATTAAAAAAAAAACTAACAGATTTTCACTACATTTTAAAGAACATAATGCACACCATTCCCACATAAATATAATTTGTAAAAGAAAATCCCTATGCACAGGTATTTAAGTTAATATTTACCCATCAAACTGTTTTTCTTTGACAAATGTTGTCAATTTACCTAAAACATTTGCCAGATTATGTGTCCAGAGGACAGTTTTAAACTGTTATCCATTCTAAAATAAAATCTTGTTATCACCGCTTTATTGGAGTACAGTACAGTACAGTACTGTATTTCTTCTGTAAAACATGCCCAGCTTAGAAATACAGTATACCACTTGCGTACTAGAAACATCATAAGCATTTATTTAAAAGAAAAACTAACACGAAAGAACTCCTTGTTATTATTATTTATAAACTTATAATCACTTCATTAAAATCAGCATTTCCCGAGGCTAAAGTCTAAAGATGCCAACTAAAAAAACAAACAAACAAACAAACAAACAAAAACAATACTAGAGCGGTTTGCTACATTTGTCTAATAATGTGAATTTGTTTTGAATTACAAGACTTAATCTTTGCTGTGTCGATGTCCTGTTAGCACACACAGGTAGGTAGCTAAGCTAAATCATCATTTAACAAAGTTAATACTGAGCAGTAACTCTTGTGTGAACAGAGATGGCATTAAATGCTTGTCATTTATAACACAGTCTGTTACTTTGGTCACTAAAGTGAGAATAAAGACATGTGGGTATAATAGCCGACAAGGTCACCAGCAACGTGACTTAGCCACTACAAAAAATTAGCATTTCAGCTAACTTTAGCTAGCTAGCCGGCGTTTTTTCGTGTTCAAGGATGTGACATTAAAAACATAGCTGACAAAATAAAATAACGACAAACACGACATGTAGTGCTTCTTTAAAATTAGTTCGATGCGAATACAAATAGAAAGACCTCGTAAACCTAGCGTATTTTGTGATTTAAATACTCACCACGGCTCTCTGGCATACTCCTCCATTTTGTTCTTTAACTGTTCCCCCTGACGTAACTTTTCTTCTTCGCTTTCGTTATTCCTGAACTGAGTTTAATCTTTACCACAAGCGCCATCTGCAGGAAGTATGAAATTTCACACCCTGTTTAAGTTTTATGACTAAAACTTTTTTCTTCCCCCACCCCCCTAAAAACACAATTTATCATCTCTACTCTGGTCTATTATTTAGAACGGAAAAAAATAAAGTGCTGAATAAACCACAGCAAAGACATAATAATACATATGAGCCAAAATTAAGACAGTAGGCACTAGGCAGCCATTAAATTGACCTTTATTCAGTAAAATAAAGGTCAGTTGTAAAAAAAAAAAGATGAAGCATGTTTTGCATCAAACAAAATATGAAATAAATACTCTAATCATTTTTAAGTGGCTTATAAAGCGCAAAAATATTGATGACAAAATAAACTACTACGTTAAACCTTGCAAAAGCTTCAGTTATGACTTGCTAAAGTGTTGTTTCTTGCATTTAAATGATGATCATTTTTCCCTGGAAGCCTCCAGTGTTGGCCCTGAACCAGTAATCTCAACATTTTCATTCCTTCCCCTTCTTCTCCACCATCTGAGAGACCAGTACTGCTCAGAGGAGCAATTCCAGCCCAGACATACAGTACAGCTGGCGTGCAGCCCAATATTAGAAAGGGGGAAGGAATGACTTGCAGTATAAACCTTCACAGAGAAATGACCAAATAGGGTCAGTTTATGGAAGCAAAGACTGAGGCAGAGTTCTGAGAGATAAACTGGCTTGTTTCTGGTGCTGCACCCTTCTCTTCAGAGCAATGGAGAACATGACCAGTTGTTCAGACACAAGACAGTTACAGATTAACATGTGTGAAAAGTAACAGAAACATTGTTCCTGGTACTTTGTTGATTTACTGATTAAGTATCTGCTAGACATGTGTAACACATGAAATATGCTGTGATGTTTTTGTTTTAAAACAAAAAACT
>JBBPBX010057484.1:0-11904 GCA_038048925.1 Garcialebias charrua
ATAGCTTATTTCTTTTATTTGTTTAACACAAATAGATTAGTTCTTTTTATATATATATGTTTCTTCTCAAAAGTTCTATTTCTTTGGAAAAAGCTTAGTTTTTGTGGTTAAATAGACTAATCCCTGCTAAATATATTATTCCTTTTAAAACTTTTGACATAAGCCATAAAGTGAGACCATACTCATTGCAAAATTCTCCTCAAAATCAAAATCTTTATTTCTCACAAATATTGAAATAAGTCATGCAATATGACAATCATCACCACAGAGTTATCCAAAACTTTATATCTCTCAAACCATCCTAAAAATGTGATCCTGAATTTGTCAGGGCGTTACTGTGGAGGCACGGGACGGTGGTGTGAGTTTTTGCCCCTAATTAGAAATTCGGCCTCAGGGGATGTTTTTCCGCACCGCTCACCTGATTGATAATGATCAGTTTATATATGATAAAGAGGATGAAATGATGGAGATGTTCAATATTTATCATCTAAAACTAATTACTCTGACCCAATAATTATAACCCAGCTCACTTATATCAAATATTCTCTGTTCCCTTTAAACACTTATATTTGATAGTACAAACATGTTGTTTGCTTTTCTCCTGATACAGAAAAGACAGTCTTCTAGCCTTGACAAATGTTTGGACTAGATGTTCTTGTTTGATCAGAACCATGACTTGTTTGTTTTATCTGTAAGACGTCAGAGCTTGTCAAACTCCACCTGCTTCTTGTTTAAATAGCTTGTCAAACTCCACCTGCTTCTTGTTTAAATAGCTTGTCATGTCCAGTACAATTTGGAATTGTGCAGGACAATGTATTTGAGACCAAACTAAGTTTCAAAAGACATTAAAAAGCCTTCCCCTTTGCAAAGTTGTTTGTCTGATTTAACACTGTTCTCTTGTTTATCTTTGTGTGGTTTTTATTAAGGTAACAGGGGTTTAAAATCCCCATCAGAACTCTTACAGGATTTCCTGATGCGTGCTCAATTATCCAGGTAGAAAAATCTAAAAAAGTGAAGTCAGGTCATCTGGACATTCAAAAAATAAAACAAAACAAAACAAATAAACTGTAGAAACATTTAATCTTTTGTCCGAAAAACCATCAGGGTGCTAACAATCCATTGTTAGGCTGATGGTCCTCCTTAATCATGTGATCAGCTGGTTTTGGCTATCAGCAGCAGACTGCTTGATCCACTATGATAAGGTGCTATTTATAAGACTGAGCTGAATACATCACCTCAGACTGAAGAAGTCTTTTGGACAAAAGACGAAACGTTTTTACAATTTAATTGTAAAAAAAAAAATTATGTCCAGAGGACTAGACTTATTTTTTTTTAGATCTTTCAGGATTGCTCTCTTCAGGTCGAGGGTAAGGTTCTGCCTCAAGTGGAGGAGTTCAAGTATCTCTGGATTTTTTTCACAAATGAGGGAAGAATGGAGAGTGAAATTGACAGACGGATTGGTGCAGCATCTGCAGTTTGCGGACTCTGTACTGATCCGTTGTGGTGAAGAAAGAGCTGAGCTGTAAGGCAAAGCTCTGTGTTTACCGGTGGGTCTAATACGTTCCTACCCTCACCTATGGTCATGAGCTCTGGGTAGTGACTGAAAGAATGAGATCGCGGATACAGGCGGTTGAAATGAGATAGGGTAGATGGTCTCTCCCTAGAGATAAGGTGAGAAGTTCAGTTATCCGGGAGAGACTCGGAGTAGAACCGCTACTTCTCCACGTCGAGAGGAGCCAGTTGAGGTGGTTCGGGCATCAGGATGTCCCATGGACGCCTCCTTAGAGAGGTGCTTCGAGCATGTCCAACTGGGAAGAGACCCTGGGGAAGACCCAGGACATGCTGGAAAGACTATGTCACTCATATGGCCTGGGAATGCCGTAGAATCCTCCCAGTAGAGCTGGAAGAGGTGGCTGTGGAAAGATATGTCTGGGCCTCCCGCTAAAGCTGCTGCCCCCGCGACCCGACTTCAGAATAAGCGGAAGACAATGGATGGATGGATGGATGGATGGCATTTCTAGCTGAATGATGAGACAGAAGCCATAAACTGCACCTGATCCTGATCCACATCATCTACACCACACAGGTGATACCGTTTCATTTGGCATAGGTCAAAGCAAAACAAAATTTTGAAAATAAATAAATAAACACATGAAGTCATTTCATCTTTAATTTTTTGGGGTTTCAGCCAGAACCATGATTCTGAATGGTGTTGTAGTTTTAATCGTAACTGACTGACATACTCCCATTTTCTCTTAAGCCATTTGTTTCACCTCATGAGGGTTTTTGCTTGACAAAAAAATAACCAAGCTGGGTTTTTCTGTCTCACTTACTGCTTTTTGCCACAACAGTTTGCACGGAGCAGATGTATTCTCACCTTGACAGAAATGCTTCCTGCAGGGGAAAAAAGTTGTGGTAAATAATGTTCATAATAAGACAGTGTTGTTTAGGCATTTGAAAAAGCCATAGCTGTAAGGACAAAGTATATTAGGAGCTTGTCTTCACAACAACATGTAGCTTCAAACAGTAACCAATTGCAACCAATTGTTTGACTGATTTTTTTTTTTGCTAGTTCAACAACAACAACAACAACAAAATTTAAACAGGAGGCAACTCTAACAACACTAGGAGATTTAAATCAAGCAGGAAAAAAAAATGGAGTGACACAACTGGAGTGCATCTGTGTGCAGCATTTTGTGCATGTGTAGAAAAAAAGTGTGTGCTTTAGATTTAAAGAAGCAAGGTTATACAGCATTTTAGTGAACATCTGTTTATGCGTAGCCTGGCCCTCGCTTTCCTGCACAGCTCCGCTCAATTCTCATTTCCCTTCACGGACAGGGTCTGGTTTTAACCAGGCTAGTTTATGCGTGGAAAAACAAACAATCTTCTTCTTCTTTAGTCTTTTCCCTGTTCATGGGTTGCCACAGCGAGTCATCCTCCATCTCACTCTGTCCTTTGCATGGCCTTCAACTAACAGTGGCACAATTTCCGCCAGCACCCTATTTGTCATCAGCACCGGAGGCGGTCATTGTTAACCCAAAACGACCTATCCAGTCCCGTGACTTTAAAAACATTTCCCCTGATGTTCTGTCCACTGATCTTCACGCCCTGTCCGCTGTCAATCATTCATCTGCAAATGACTCTGTGGATTACTACAACCACTCTCTCCAGGAGCTTCTGGACCTACATGCTCCCTTGAAAACAAGACTGGTGTCTTTCTCCCGTTCAGCCCCCTGGTACACTGGTGAGCTGCGCAAGATGAAGGCAACTGGCCGTGCAATTGAGAGACGTGTAAAATCATCTGGTCTCTCTGTACATAAGCAGGCATACAAAGAACATCAGAAAGCATACACCTATTCTCTTAAAGAAGCACGCTCCAAATACTATTCCAACATCATCAACACCTGCCCTGGAAACTAAACAGCTCTTCTCCACAATAACTCGTCTGCTTAATCCCATTAAACAAACTCCTGAAGACTGTTCAAAAATGCAACCTGTTCCTTTCATAATTTAAAAACAAAGTTGACACTATCAGATCTCAGCTCCACAGAGGTGCCATAGAAAGTGTCCTGACCAGCTGCATCACTGTGTGGTTTGGTGCATGCACTGCATCCTGCCGCAAGAGCCTCCAGCGCATCGTGAAAGCAGCTGAGAAGATCGTCGGCACCTCCTTGCCCTCACTGCAGGACTTACACAGCAAACGCCTCACTCGGAAAGCCCACTGCATGGCAGGTGATCCCACACACCCACTACACAGCCGCTTTAGACTGCTGCCATCAGGGAGGAGACTGAGGAGTCTCCAGGCTCGTACCAGCAGACTGAGAGACAGCTCTGTTCATCAGGCAGTCAGAATGCTAAACACTCTGCCTGCTCTGCCTCCCCTCCCATTTGAACTGCCTTAACACAAAAAACTTTCTCACACATTACCACTCAACACAAAGTTTTTAACACTGGACTCTGTGTCATCAAACGGGTTATTCACTAAACTCTCGGTCATGTGTTCATTCAGTTTGCACTACTTTTCATATTTGCACTAATGTTTGTATTACATTACCCGTCTGCTTATTACCACTTTTACCCACTTTGCATGTGTAGAAAAAAAGTGTGTGCTTTAGATTTAAAGAAGCAAGGTTATACAGCATTTTAGTGCTGTATAAAGCGTATAAAAAAGTGTGTGCTTTAGATTTAAAGAAGCAAGGTTATACAGCATTTTAGTGCTGTATAAAGCACTAGAGGCGAAGCCAAATCGCTATAATGTAGTTTTAAATGGCTAAATTCGACGGATGCGTCTATATTTTTGTCGTTTGAGCAGAGTTCAGTATCGGACGTGACGTCACAAACAGGAATGCTGACACGTGACCGGAAGATCCGGATTTACGGTCTAAAAAAACGGCGCTAATTTTAAACTATTTTGAGAGAAATTTTCATTCATTTAACATTATTTTAGCAAAAACGGTCAGAGGTCTATCTTAATATTTATATATGTTGTGCCATTTTTTGAAAAGTTAAAAGAACATGTCAGTGGAGCTTTAACTTATATGCTGCTGTGCCACTCTTTGCAAATGTCAACGCTAGAAACTTCAGTTTATTTTATAGATTTACGTTTTTATACTTTTCATACTACTATGCAAAAACTCAGGACAGTATTACACTTTTATTATTTCATTTTATGCTTATGTTCATTGGGTGTTTGGTGTTTTAGGGGTGTTTGGTGTTTCAGTGTTGGTGTAAATTTTCATACTTTTATACTATTATGAAAAAACTCAGGACAGTGTTACACTTTTTTACTATTTTATGCTTATGTGTATTAAATGTTTTAGTGTTTAGTGTTTAGATGGTTACTGTTGCACCGAGGGACTGAGAGAAACGCAATTTCGGTCCTGTGTATGTCCTGTACATATTGCAGTTCTGACAATAAAGTTGACTTTGACTTTGACTTTTGACAACCTCCCTGATCTTCGTTTGCCATCTACCCGTCTGCATTCTGGGACCCTGAGCAGCTTTGATGAAGTTGTTCAGAGTGAGGTGGAGGCCATCATCAAGAAAATGAAGCCTTCATCCTGCGCCCTGGATCCCTTCCCCTCGTCTCTCATAAAATCCAATCACTCTGCAATAAGCCCATTAATCACACAAATAATAAATAAGTCTCTACAATCTGGTCATGTTCCACTGCCTCTAAAAACTGCCATCATTAGGCCTCTTCTGAAAAAATCTAATTTGGATCCCGACATTTTTTCTAATTACCGCCCAATTTCACACCTCCCATTTCTGTCTAAAGTGCTGGAGAAAGCAGTTGCTGCTCAGCTGCAGGACCACCTACAGCAACACTCTCTGTATGAGAAGTTCCAGTCTGGATTCAGAGCTCACAGTACTGAGACTGCATTGCTGAGAGTTACCAATGATGTCCTCATGGCTGCTGACACTGGTTCTCCCTCCATCCTTGTCCTCCTTGACCTCACTGCAGCTTTCGACACTGTGGACCATAGTATCCTCCTCCACCGTCTTCATGTGGAGGTCGGTCTCTGTGACACTGTCCTGGACTGGTTCAAATCTTTCCTCTCCAATAGGCTGGAATGTGTTAGTCTTGGCAATGCCACTTCCCAGACAGTCTGTGTCTCCTGTGGTGTCCCTCAAGGGTCAGTTCTGGGGCCCCTGCTGTTTTCCCTTTACATGCTGCCTTTAGGTCAAATTATTAATCAGTTCAACATTTCTTTTCACTGTTATGCCGACGATACACAGCTTTACATCAGGACTGGAGCATCCTCATCTTCCCCATTGTCATCTCCATCTTCACTCACTGCCCTCTCTACCTGCCTGGAGGAAATAAGGGCATGGATGAATCAGAACTTTCTTCAATTAAACTGCTCCAAGACTGAGGCCATACTGATTGGCACCCCTCACCAGGTACAAACATCAACTATAACAACAATTTCCTTTTCTGGACAAGACATCCCCCTCTCCACCTCTGTTACAAATCTTGGAATAAAAATGGACTCTCATCTTACATTTGAAAATCACATTAAGCATCTGTTTAAAACCTGCTTCTTCCATCTTCGAAACATCTCCAGACTTCGCCCATCTCTAACTTTTTCTGATGCTGAGAAACTCGTCCATGCCTTTGTCTCCTCCAGGCTCGACTACTGCAACTCCCTGTTTATTGGAATCCCTGGCAAAAACCTTCAGAAGCTTCAATATATTCAAAACAGTGCAGCAAGGATTTTATTGAGAGCTCGTAAATTTGAACATATTACACCCATTCTCCATAACCTCCATTGGCTTCCTGTCACCTACAGAATTCAGTACAAAACTGCTCTCATTACACACCAATGCTTACACGGAACTTCACCTGATTATCTAAAGGACATTCTTGCACCATATTCATCCACCCGGTCTCTACGATCACAGAACAGTAATCTCCTTCACATTCCACGAACCAAATTAAGGACCATGGGAGACCGGGCATTCTGTGTGGCTGCCCCCCGCCTATGGAACTCCCTCCCTGACTACCTGAGAGCTCCACAGTCACTGGTTGACTTTAAAAACGGCTTAAAGACCTTTCTTTTTAAGCGAGCCTACTCTGCCTCCACATGATTTTATCTTTGATCTTAGTTGATATTATTATTGATTTTACTTGTTTTATCACTTGTTTTTATTTGATCTTTGATTTTTGTTGCACTTTGTAGCACTTTGAGATTTTTGTTAATGAAAAGTGCGTTATAAATTAAATTCATTATTATTATTATTATTAACCCAGGCCTCGATCGATCTGGTATGGTTTCACTTTGATGAACTTGTATTATGGTTTTGGCAAAAGTGTTTTACATCATATGTCCTTCCTGACACAATCCTCACCATTACCCGGGCTTGGGACCGGCACAAGAGATACACTGGCTTGTGCTCCCTATAGTGGCTGGTTCATGTGTGGAAAACAAACAATACTTTTTTTAAATCTCATACTGATTGGATATTGACTGCTCAAACTCAAATCAGCCTGTCTAAGCAGAGGACAGATAGTTTCACTTTCTCTTAGAGGAGGTCATACTGTACCTATAGGTGAAAGTTCAATCCATAATGAAAGCAACCTGTAGGAAGACGTTTAATTATCGCTACATCAGTTTAAGTGGACAGAAGCTTAAAGTCAATCAAAGGGCCTGGGATGCAGGTCTGCAGCTGACTGAAACAGTCTGCTCTCTGATTAGACTGTTTAATTTGTGATTGTCGTGATCCAGTGTGAAGTATAAAGACAATGACTAGATTTTACACCTGTATGTGTAGCCTGGTGTTGGAGAGGAATCTGGTGAAATCCTTTCACATCACCCCTCTCAACATGCCTCTCAGGCAGGTGAAAGGCATCCCCCTGGACCTCTTCAAACTGGGGCTCAGGAACTGGGTGATGTGCATCCCCCAGTATCCACTCTGACTTGGGCACAGATGGTGCTTGGGCCACGGTAGCATGAAGCCAGGGAGGAACAGTGCATAGCTGAGGCTGAGGCAAGAATTGTGACTACTTATGAATTTGAAATTTGATGTCACTCAGGGTGTTTCTCAAGTTTGGAGAGGTTAGTTCATGTGGCTGAGACAAAAAAAAATCCAATGAGGAGAAAACAAACAACTGATGCTTTTTATCTATAAAGTCAATCCCTTCCTTCAGATCCTCCAACGTATCTGTCAGGGATTTTTGGTCAAAGGTTATGGATGTTTTTATTGCTATGGCTGAGAGCATTCTTCTCCTCTGCCCTGAGAACAAGAATCCCAAAACAAGGCAAAACTGTCTCCAGAGACACTATCTGCTCTCTGCCCATGAACCATATGTTTGAGTTAATGGAGAGCACTGGGTAGGAAAGCTACAACTGACTTCAAGGACACCTCCTGAAGTCTGTGAACTTGGCTGAGCTGAGAGGGATATAAAAGCAAGCAGATAACGTGGCTTGTGGCTCGTTCCAGAGACACGTTCCATGCATATCCATTATGTATCTATATATAGCCCCTTTTCCATAGCTCCTCTTCAGCACAATTCAACTGGATTTGGTATGGTTCCAAAGCTTTTCCACTAGCAATTTTTCATGGAACCGGATCCTTTTTCAGGACCCAATTCTCTGGGGTACCAAGCAAGCTGAGCCGGCACCAAAATGTGATGTCAGAACACTGTCGGTCACTGATTGGTCAGGGGGCGGAGTCACTGGATCTTTGAGAAACTTTTCAAAACATACGATCTGCCATTTGCAATTACTCAAGCTCGGATCAGCATCTGGACCTATTTTTAAGATAAAAAAACATATACTGATAACACCGTGGCCTAATGCTGAAGTCCAGGCGTTTTTTTGTGCTTGGTGACCGACGACAAAATTCAGAGTGAGCTAGTGACCATGGAAGATCATACAAGCTGCCAACCCATTGAAGGCCGGGCCCCGGGCCCCAGGCCCCAGGCCCCAGGCCCCAGGCCCCAGGCCCTGGCCTTGCATACTCATAAAGGCCTGACTCTGAGCCATGGCAGACGGGCGGACCGGGATGGGTCTGGGACGGAGGGTGGAACTGATTTTTAAAAACGTTTTTTATCAGTGAAGATTAAAAATTAATAAACAATGCTGGCTTTATCATGAAATCCTGTTTTTACTTTAATTACTTTGTTAAATAATCCATTAATTAAAGTTAACTCAGCTGAAAAATCATAAAAGACACAAAATTATTGGATCTCTGTGGAATATTTCCCCTCAAACATGTTTAAAGAAGAGCTGTCGCCTTTAGTTTAACTTTATTCTAACCCACAGATGTACAAATAACAAAACAAAATTTAAACTTTAAATCAAAGTTAAAATAAAATAATCTGTATACAAGAAACAAATCCACACATCTAACATGAGCAATAAAAGTAGGCACGAGTGCAAATACATCAAATGATGAAGAAAACCTGAAAGTTATGCACCATAACTCATGTACCCAAAGTCAAAGTCAAAGTCAACTTTATTGTCAGAACTGCAATATGTACAGGACATACACAGGATTGAAATTGCGTTTCTCTCAGTCCCTCGGTGCAACAGTAACCATCTAAACACTAAACACTAAAACATTTAATAAACATAAGCATAAAATAGTAAAAGTGTAACACTGTCCTGAGTTTTTTCATAGTAGTATAAAAGTATGAAAATTTACACCAACACTGAAACACCAAACACCCCTAAAACACCAAACACCCAATGAACATAAGCATAAAATGAAATAATAAAAGTGTAATACTGTCCTGAGTTTTTTCATAGTAGTATAAAAAGTATAAAAAGTATATCTATAAAATAAACTGAAGGTTCTAGCATTGACATTTGCAAAGAGTGGCACAGCAGCATATGAGTTAATGTACACAGTATATGTATGAGGTAGTTGATGTTGGTATAGAGGCAAAGTGGCATATGCAGTAAGGCACATAAGGCACATTTGGCATCCTTAGATAAGGCTAATCAGAGTAAGAGTGAGCTAGTGACCACGGAAGATCATACAAGCTGCCAACCCATTGAAGGCCGGGCACCGGAAGGAAGGGAACGGGGTGCAACAACATGACTATGGGAATTGCGCCACCCCGCAGTTCACCTGAAGCAATACAATCACGCCTTTTAAGGCAAGTAAGCATCAATGTCAGCAAGGAGGCTCCGCCCCCCTTGCATAAAAGACGATGACGCGCAACCTCCGTCCTCTACATGCACTTCACCGAGCTTGGGCATTGAAAGGGCAAACATGTGTTGAACCTTGTTCCCTTCCTTCAGGGAACATGAGTTATGGTGCATAACCTTCAGTTCCCTTTCAGTCAGTCCACTGCAGTGCAACAAAATGACTATGGGAACATACAATTACGCCCTGGAAATGCATGCTTATGAGAACTATTGCCTTAACTACAGGCGCTAGCCGTTCAGTTTTCCGTGGTGGAGAGAACAGCTTGAGTTACGTCACATGCTGTGACATCTAGGCTGTAGTGTTTTATAAACTTGTTTGGAGATGACCAGTTTGCAGCTGAACAGATATCAGCTACTGAAACACCTCTAAACAAGGCCCAGGAAGTGGCTAGGCCTTGAGTTGAGTGAGCATGTACCTCACTGGGCATCTGCTGACCTTTGCTGCTGTATGCCCTAGAAATGGCCTCTGTCACCCCAATGCTAGAAACCTTTAGTTTATTTTAGTTATACTTTTTATACTCTTTTTTTATACCACTATGCAAAAAAAAAAAAAAAAAAAAAAAAAAAAAAACACAGGACAGTGTTAGTTTTACTATTTTTATGCTTATGTCTATTATTATATGTTTCAGTGTTTCAATGTTTAGATGTTTACTGTTGCACCGAGGGACTGAGAGAAACGCAATTTCGGTCCTGTGTATGTCCTGCACTGTACATATTGCAGATCTGACAATAAAGTTGACTTTGACTTTTGACTTTGACTTTGAATTGTCGCTCACAGCTTCGCGCGAACTGACAGACGACGAGGCAGACAACGAGGAGGAAGGCGAGGATGAAGACTTCTCCCAGATCCCTGTGGCAGAACAACCAGAGGCAGACGGGTCCACACCCGCTCTGTTCGAGCTGTGTCGCAGAGCTGCGGAGGCTTTGAACATAACTTGGCNATATTATAAATGTTTCTGATACCAACGGCCACCATATTGTTCAAACCAAATGCCATTGTCAGCACTGGGGGCTAAACACCCCCCTGAAGGTCAGTTTCTAGAATCGCCCCTGCTTACATATCTATTGTTTGATCATTTTAATAATCTGTGTTCTTTTTAACAGACACTTCTAAATAAATTCTCACCCTGTATACCACCACGCTGTTTCAAGTTTAAGTCATGATTATGAACTGACAAAAAAACACAGACTGAGCACAATGTTCAATAAAGCAATGAGATCCTGCATTTTTGCTGTGTATCTTTTCAGGGTCTTCTTCTTAATACATTTAGTGGTGGTTAGTAAATAGGTTAATGGAGAACTATCACCACGAGTTGGATTCTGTACATGTCCACAGAACAGTCATGAAGTGAATATGGAAAAGCAACATGGACCGAGCTGAACCGAGTCGAACCGTGCTAAAGAGGGGCTATGGAAAAAGGCTTTATGTAATCTGTCTTGAATGGGTCCTTGCATGAAGAATGCTAGTTAAAAACTTTCTCCTGCTGTTGAGTGTGGTTCTTTAGGGTAAACAACATTAGCGCGAGAGATTTTCTCCAACAAATTGGTCCTTCACAGTCAGCAACCAACATCTTACCTCAGATCACCAAGCTTGGACCTTACTCTGTGCACGGAGTAGTCTTGGACTCCTGAACCAAAAGTCGGCTGGCTGAATTGCTGATTTTAGTGAGACCAGATCTGCTTGTAGGTCGAGGGACATGAAGGAGGACATGAAGGAAGTCCAACCAGAGACAAGCCATGACTACAATTCAATCCAATTCAGTCTATTTATACAGCACCAAGTCCCAACAGAAGTCATCTCAGGGCACTGAGAAGAGGGCTATAAAAAAAGAGGTTCAGGGAGTTTCACTGAATAGTTGGGGACTATAAAAAATAAGAAATTTGGGGAACTTCATTGGATAGTCAGGAACTTTCACAAAAAAGTTTTGGGAACTTCAAAATATTGGGTTAGTAACATCTTTTGATTAGTTGGGAACTGTTAGGAAAACATTTGGTGAATTACCCACCATTGTGTAAACACTAGAAGTATTTCATTGTTAAGAAATACATTGGTCAGTAAGACGTGTGAAGGTAGGCAATAGTCTGTGTAAGAAGACTACAGGAATAAACAGTAGAAAGAAAAAAGGATCTGGAGAGGAGTGACTATGTTGTTCTTGTTGTCTCTTTGTGATTAGAGTTTCATTGGTGTCTATCTGTCAGTAAGCGCTATGTGTTGTCATCATTGTATGTTCCCATACAATGGATA